>JAKUCV010002883.1:0-39535 GCA_028386065.3 Turnera subulata | reverse complement strand
TCTTCTTCCTCATCATCCAATGACATCTTCTCAAGTGTACCTACAAGATCATCACAGAAATCCTTTCTCGCCGAGCGAGTATTATTCTCTGCAAATACAACATGAGGGGACTCCTCAACACTTAAGGTTCGTTTGTTAAAAACTCTATACGCTTTGCTGCGCAATGAATAGCCTAGAAAGATGCCTTCATCAGATTTTGTATCAAATTTTCCCAAATTGTCTTTTCCATTATTATGCACAAAACATTTGCAGCCAAAGACTCTAAGATGGGAAATGTTTGGCTTTCTTCCCTTGTATAATTCATAGGGCGTTTTCATGAGCAATGGCCTAATAATTGCTCGGTTCAACACGTAGCAAGCCGTACTCACTGCATCAGCCCAGAAATACTTGGGAATGTTAGCCTCATTGAGCATAGTTCTTGCCATTTCCTCAAGACACCGATTTTTGCGTTCAACAACGCCATTTTGTTGTAGTGTCCTAGGGGCTGAGAAATTGTGCTCAATGCCATCTTTATCACAAAAAGCTGAAAAATGATTGTTTTCAAATTCTCCTCCATGATCACTTCTAATGCATGCAATTAAACAACCTTTTTCATTTTGAACTTTCTTAAGAAAGCTCTTGAATGTATCAAATGCTTCACTTTTATGAGTAAGGAATAAAGTCCAAGTGAATCTAGTATAATCATCCACAATAACAAAAGCATAATAGTTCCCTCCAAAACTTTTAATTTGTGAGGGACCAAAGAGCTCCATGTGCAAAAGTTGAAGTGGTCTAGATGTTGAGACAACGTTTTTAGAATGAAACGAAGCTCGCACTTGCTTCCCCTTTTGACATGCATCACATATGGAATCCTTCTCAAATTTAATTTTTGGAATGCCAACTACTAAGTCTTGATTAGCTAGTTTGCCAACTACTAAGTCTATGATGCCATAACCACATATCATCTTCTTTACTCATTAGACAAAATTTTGATGAAGACTCTTCTAAGTTAAGCATATAAATATTGTCAATTCTATCACCTTGTAGAATGATCTTATTATCACTAAGACGTTCTACGGTGCATGACTTGGAATCAAAAATCACACGATTCCCTTTATCACATAATTGACTTATGCTTAAGAGATTGTGTTTAAGACCTCTAACAAGCAAGACATTATCAATGGAGGAAGACTCATCTTTGCCAACAGAGCCAATGCCGATGATCTTTCCTTTGTTGTTGTCTCCAAAGACAACGTTTCCTCCATTTGATGGCTTTATTTGCAAAAATTTGGATGCTTCTCCGGTCATGTGCTTAATAATGACAAATGACATTTGGGTTATGCATTCTTCTAGGTTGATAGTAGTTACTATGTTTCCTATACTTATGCACATTACTCACTTTGTTTACCTTAGGTTGTACCTTAGGTTTCTTTGATTCAACTTTATGTCTTTTAGGTTCATTTCTAAAACCTATTCCATGCCTAGTAGATTGCAAGTTACCTAGCATAGAATTTAGATTTTTATGAGGAGTATTAAACTTCTTCAAGGTTGTTTCAAGTTGTTCAACTTGTTTCCTTAAAGGTATACATGACGAACATTCCTCTACACTCTTCTTTTCTAGCATCTTATTTTCATCCTTCAGTTTCCTATTTTCACATGCTAATTTTTCATTTTATTCTTTTAAAGAGCCACAAGATACACATTCCTTAGGTGTGTCTAGAGTCTTATTTTCTTCCTTAAGATTCTTATTCTCATTAGACACATTTTCCATATTGTTTTCCAAAGTTATAACTTGTTTCCTTAAACTCTTATTAACTTTAGAAATAGAAATGAATTCACCATAAAACTCATCAAATGCATTTTGTAACTCTTCATATGAGACATTTTCACTTGGAGAAGTGGTACTTACCTCTTCCGGTTCTTCCCTTGCCATGAGACATAGGTTAGCCGTTTCTTCTTCATCGCTATCGGATGATTCATCACCGGAATCGCCTCCCCATGAGATGTATGCCCTTTGCTTCTTGTAGGACTTCTTCTCCTTTCCCTCCTTTGCTTTGGGGCACTTGGGCTTGATGTGCCCACTCTCTCCACACCCATAGCAATTGGGAGGTCCGGAAATCTTTCTCCCTTTCTTTACAAATTCCTTCTTCATGAATTTGTGGAATCTGTGGATGACAAGTCCGAGTTCCTGATCGTCATCGCTAGAGTCCGATTCAGTGAGCTCTTGCGTCTTGGAGGTGGAAGCTTTGAGAGCTATGTTCTTCTTCTTTGGTTCCTGCAAAGAGGGTTTAAGGATAGTACTTTCATAGGTTAGAAGATTACCTCTAAGACTGTCAATGGTTGTGTTCGACGTCCCGATGTTTTCATAGATTGCGTCGGCTTTAGAACGCCATTCGGGAGTGAGGCATCTAAGGATTTTTCTGACCAAGTCCTTGTCGGAGTAGACCTTCTTGAGAGCATGAAGGTTATTTACGATTTTAGAGAATCGTTCGAACATCTCCTCTATTCCTTCGTTCTCCTTCATTCGAAAGAGTTCGTAATCTGCAGTCAGGGAGTCGATTTTGGCCTCTCGAACTTGATTTGGCATTGTTTTCAACCAATATAATGTCTGCAGCGTTGTATTCCTCCTCCGTCTTTGGCACTTGAATTTCACCAACTTTCTTCATCGGAATTTGCTCTCCAAACTTCATGATTCTCCAGAGAGCATAGTTGTAGGATTGGAGGAAAATTCTCATCCTCTCCTTCCAGTAGCTGTAATTAGTGCCATCAAAGAGCGGTGGACGAGTGGTTGATTGTCCTTCAAAGAGTCCTGCATAATTACTTGAAGAAGCCATGGAAAGTTTCTCTCAAACGGTCAAGTTTTTCAGAGAGTTAGGCTCCACTACCAATTGTTAGAATAATAGCCCTACGCTAGAGGGGGGTGAATAGCGTTTATCGGATTAAAACGAAATAAGCAGGAAATAAATGCGGAATTAAAGATTGAAGGACACAAATAATTTATCCTGGTTCACACACACACTACTTGTGTGGCTAATCCAGTCCTTCAAGAGACTCTCTTGAAGATTCCACTATCTATGTTAAGCTTACTGGTGCTTAACAAACCGTTACAAACCTAGAGTTCTAATCACAAGAAACTCTAATCTCTTGCTTGAAGATACCTCACTTCAAGACTTCTCACACAAGAAGATATACCCTCTTCTTATGAATCTCAACAAGGGAGCTAACCTCCCTTAAGGTGTATAGCTATACAATCACTCAAACAAAAGCTCTCACAAGAGTAGACATGAGTAACAGAATTTAAGCTCAAAAAGGGCAACTCTCAATCCTCAAAGGATATTGGCTCAATTGGGATTTGTAATGTATGTATGAATGAACAGCATGAACGTAGAGAGTTGATTGGTGCTGAATCAGAGCTGAAAATGCTCAATTTGTAGCTCTGAAAAGTTATGGAGCCGTTTGAAATCCACCGAAGAAAAAGCTTTAAACAAAACATAGTGGGTGCTAAAAAAAATTTTCAGAAATAACGGCCATAACATCGATGTTTTAATACTCAACATCGATGTTTTGTCCAGTAAATTTGAATTATTGGACTAACAGTAACTAAAACATCGATGTTCTCAAACCCAACATCGATGTTATTTTAATTCTGTGTAAAACCCATTAAATCATCATGTGAGGAACATCGATGTTTTATAACCCAACATCGATGTTATTTTGCTTCTGTGAAAATGAGATGAAAACTGATTCTTGAAGAACATCGATGTTTAATTCACAACATCGATGTATTTTGCTTCTGTGAAAAACGATTAAAGCTGACCATTGAGGAACATCGATGTTATGAAATCCAACATCGATGTTTTGCTTATGTAAAGGATATTTTCAAATGCAACGGTCATGAGAACATCGATGTTTGGGACCCCAACATCGATGTTATTTGCCTACTGCCAATTTTTTGAAAATTCTTTGAAGGCAGGAACATCGATGTTTAGAAAGCAACATCGATGTTATTTTGGCTCGGCAAAAACAAATTGAAACTGACCAATATGGAACATCGATGTTACGACTAATTTTAAAAGCAACGGTCACTAGAACATCGATGTTTAGGAATCCAACATCGATGTTATTTGCCTACTGCCTGTTTTGGAAATTTGTCGAAAGGCAGAACATCGATGTTTTAAAACATAACATCGATGTTATTGATTCAAAAAATAGTTTGATGTTTGAAATATGTTTATGTGATGCATGAGCAAATTTTATCTTACTTTGAGCCAATGTCCTAGAGGAGTTGAGTGTTATACCTTGTACAATTTATGAATCTAACTCTTCTTTCTTGGCTCTTCAATCTTGTGCTCATTCACTTTGTTCTTGATGGTTTCTTTTGCTTGAGGATTGATTTGCCTTCATTTCAATTCATTTCTTTTTGCTTCCTGAATAGTTTGTCAATATCAAAACCTATAAGAAGCAAGGAGGCATTAGTTCCAACAAAAATTTTGCATTATTTGTTAGTAAACTCTAAAGCTTTTCAATCTTCAAGGATTTGTTTTTGGAAAATTTTGCCGCCACATCTAATTATTGTCCAATAATATCTGATGTTTTTCGACATGAGTGGCAGAAATAAGCCTAAAATTGACACACGTATAGTTGCCTGAAGCTGGCACATACATAGCAGCCAGAAGCTAGCAATTTTAAGTTATTAAATACACAATATTCGAGTAATTGAAACTTACCATATCCAGCCAGAAGCTGGAATGCACTAGCCTGAAGCTAACAATTTTAAGTGTTTAAATACACAGCTTGCACAGCCTGAAGCAGAGATCAACCAGAAGTTGATTATTGGATATCTTGTTTGGCATGACCGGTTGGGCCATCCCGGATCAATAATGATGCACAAAATTTATTTGGTTATTCATTAAAAAACCGAAAATTTTTCCAATCAATGAATTTTCATGTGTCTGTTTGCTATAAAAATTAATTATTTGGCCTTCCTAGGATGAGGTTGGCCTAGAATCACCAGTAAGTTTAGGAATAATTTAGGGACATGAACACGGACTGATAAATCCGCCGTGTTGACCATCTAGGTAATTTTTACGATGCATCGACTAGATGGTCTATTGTGTGCTTATTGGACGCAGGTTGGCATTTTGCGCGCTTATTTTAATGATTAAGCCACTTGCGGGTACACATCCCTAATTATGTTATAAGACTATATGTCTAGATAATACTGGTATATTTCTTCAATGGATAATGTATATCATTGGAAATAAACCCAAACCGATCTGGGTGAATATTTCCAATTGATTGCAAAACCATTGCTAATGAAATATTACTGTTTGAGAAAATGATATTTTACATGCAACAATACTTGTGTGCATCAAGCCAACAAGTTATCATAAGATCTCTCCAATTATTGGTTCATGGTCACAAACCCATCTTTGGACCGTTTATTATATAGTATATGTATATAATGCTCCACCACAACATAGTAAAATTGGACCTTAAAAAAAACTGGTAATATATGTTGTGTATGCTGGGTAAGTTGGTTATTAATTAAATGAAAGAGTTTACCCAACATAAGGGGGAGGAAATAAGCAGCTGGATCAAGATAGATCAAGATATTATTGAAATGCATTATCAATGTATGATTTTTGATCCTCAAACAAATTAGTGTGAACCTGAAGTTCAAAAGATGATTCATTTGTAGGAAAATTGATATGTAATTGCCAGACACATAAAGTGACCAAAACTTATATACCAGCTGCAAATGCTCATGTTCAAATTAATGTTCCAGAAGAACAAATATAGTATGCAAATGAATGTAAAGTATGCCAGAAGCGTAGAATATACTCGGTTCACAAAGAACACAAACATTATCGATAGAGAAAAAGGAGCAAAGAGATAAGATGGCCCCAGTAAGAAAATAAGGCCTCCAGTAGAGGTTCATCCTCTAGAAGAGGTTTCTGACACAATTGATAAAGTTCCAGAAGTAACTCAGGTACCTGAAATAAATGAAAATGATGAGATCTCGATTAATTATTCAGTGTCAGGAATAAGATGGAACCGACATGAAATGACCGTCGACGGAATACTTGTTTTATTTATAAAATATCGCTAAATAAAATGAGGATCATGAATCTACATCTGTTAATGAATGTAGGTGCAGAAATGATTGGCCAAAATAGAGAAACGCAATTAAGGGTGTGTTGGACTCGCTTGTGAAGCGAGAAATTTTCGGACCTATAGTCTGTACACCAGAAGGTGTAAAATTGGTCAGTCATAAAATGGGTATTTGTGCAGAAAAGGAAGTAAATAGTGACATATGAAGCACAGTTTGTAGCATAAGGTTTTACCCAAACGACCTGGTATTAATTGTGAGGAGATATACTCCCCTGTGGTGGATGCAATTATTTTTGATAAGTCTGGCATTATATGAAAGAATTAGAAATGCACCTAATGGATGCTATTACAGCCTATTTTTACGGATCCATAAGTCATGACATATGCATGAGAATCCCTGAAGGATTCAACTTGCTTGAAGCAGCTAATTCCGGGGAATATACAAAATTAAGCTAAAAATTGATCTTTACATGGTTTAAACTAATTTGAGTATGCATAGTATAAAGTACATGCATGAATTTATTTTTGCTTATGTTGATAATTCATATATATATGTGTTTTTGTGATTTAAATATTATTGGAACTCCTGAATCAGCTTCCAAATACCGTGCTATGTTTTGAGATGAAAAATCTCATAAAGTAATTAGATTGGTCCAGCAGTACCCTATCAAAGTGCAATTTATATTGGATTAAAGTATTTTTTCATCCCTGTGTAAGGCCTCAAAGTTGGAATTCATCCCTGTGTAAGATTTTGGCCTTTTTTCATCCCTACGTTTGCCCCTTTTGGTTTGTTTTGGTTTCTCCGGCCAAAATCCGGCTAAAACTGCTGACGTGGCAAGTTTTTCGCTGCCACGTCAGCTTTGTGGGTCCCACCTGTCAGCGTTATCCCCGAAACCGAATCAGTTCCACCCAACCCCGTTTTTTTCCAACCGATTAAACAGACAAAAATGTTCCAACCCACATTTTCTTTAACTTTTTAGTTAAAATGCCCAAATTATAATCTTTATTCTTAAATTAATCTTCTTAATTAAATTTTCACACAACCTGATTTTTTGCACTTCAAAATTTTTTCCCAAATATAATTTTTTTACCTATTACCCAAATTACGTTTTAGGGATTTTTTTTAGTGGGATTTACCCAAATTAAATCACTAAAATAGCTGCAAATTAAATCCCACTAAATCACACAACTCAATGTTTTGTTTAAATTACATTTTAGGGATTTAATTTAACCAGCCATACGTCACTGACTCACTGCAGCACCAGTGACTCCACCACCACCATGCTCGTCCAAGAATCACCACCAAGCTCATCCATTCAAATCGGCATACCCCATTAATTCCTCAAATTGGACATAAGAAAAAAAATAAAATACACACGCCTCCCTGATCGATTTCACGGTTTCGTCAACCGTGATTTTCCTCCACCACCATCCCCAGATTGATCACCACGGTTCTGTCAACGGCTGCGCGACGGCGTTCTCACCCTCGTCGTCGTCATCGTCCATCACGCAGGAACTCCTCCTCCAGCCGGAACACGCCTTGCTCGAACAGGTCGGCGCGGGCAAGCAGAGACCAGTCCTCGAGCTGCTTCCCGTACCGGAGAGGGATGTTTCAATGCAAGTGTGGCCATGACCCCACTATTGAGGGCGAGCTCTGTTTTTTTTTAATTGAATCCCTATTTGTTTGTGAATTTGTTAATCGAGTTGGGTGTTGTTGGATTGATGGTGGATTTAAGTTTATTGGTTTACGGTGGATTCGGGTTTATCGAGCACCCACAACACACACCTGGCGCTGCTACTTTCCGTGCAACGGCGGCGGATGAAAGCAGAGGCGGCACCGGTGGCTTCAAACGGCAGCAAAGAAGCGGAAGAAGATGGAGGCATGTTGGTTCACCCAGAGCGGCGCCGACACTTGTTGCAAAGGAGATCTGGCGTCGGCTTGTTGTGGTTGCGAGTCCGACTGCATTGATGAAGGCGGCGACGAAGTCAGGGAATGGGTCGATTGGTGCGGCAGCAAGGTAGAGGAAGGGGGGAGTGATGCAGGGGATGGAGGTGAGGCGACGGTGGAAGGAAGGGAAGAAGAAAATAGAGAGAGGAAGGAAAAGAAAAGAGAGAGCGGTCTGAGGCGGTGGTTGACGGGGAAGAGGGGCGGCGAAGGGGCAAAGGAAGAGAAGAAGAAAAAAATTGTAGAAGAGAGGCATAAAATAATTAACAAGGATTTAGTTTAGTATTTAAGGATTTAATTGTAAATATAATTTTTTTAATTTAAATTCAGTAGTGGGTAAAAAAAATTAAGAGCTATCAAAAAATAATTAATAATTAGTTTAGTATTTAAGGATTTAATTGTAACTATAATTTTTTAATTTAAAATTTTGTAGTGGGTAAAAAAATTGAGAACTATCAGAAAATAATTAATAATTAGTTTAGTATTTATGGATTTAGTTATAACTATAATTTTTAATTTAAATTCAGTAGTGGGTAAAAAATTGAGAACTATCATAAAACAATTAATAATTATTTTTGAAAAAAAAATTCAAATGTGTAAAAAATTGGAATGTGTAAAAATTTAATCTCATAAAAAAAAGTTTAATTTAAGAATAAGGATTTTAATTTAGGAATTTCAGCTAAAAAATTAAAAAATGTGGGGTAGGGGCATTTTTGTAAATTTGCAATTCGTAAAATGGGTCATCCGGTTAGAAGAAATGGGTCGGGTGGAGCTGGATCGGTTTTGGATTAAACCCTAACATGTGGGACCTAACAAAGCTGATGTGGCATCGAAAACTTGCCACGCCAACAATTTTCGCAGGATTTCGGCCGGAGCAACCGGAGCTGACCAAAAGGAGTGAACGGAAGGATGAAAAGAGACCAAAATCCTACATAAGTATGAATTCCAACTTTGAGGGTCAACACAGGGACAAAAAAACGCTTTAATCCAATTTATATTGCTAGTAACATGAAGCCTGATGCTTTTGCCATAAACCTATTGGCAAGATATAGCTATGCTCTTGTCTTCGAGATAAAATGAAGATGGAATTATTTTAACCTAGTGAGTCCAAAGAGACTACAGTTTGTTTTGCAGATGCAGGTCATTTATTTAATCCACATATAGTGCAAGCTGATACCTGAAGTATCATGGCAAGCACAAAACAGGGTATCGTTGCTACCACTTCAAATAATACAGAAATACACGAAGCCAGTCGAGACTGCATTTATCTAAGTTTGATGATGCTGCATACTCATGATTCATATAGCAAGGATGATGTTCAAATGACGATTCATGAAGATAATACTGCCTACATTGCAAATGTCACCAAAGGATGACAAAGAAGATTGGCATGCGATGACATTAAGAAGTCAAGAGATGCCAAAATAAGGGGGAGTAGAATACGCACTGCACTCTTTTTCCTTCACCAAGTTTTTATCCCACTGGTTTTTTTTTGGTAAGATTTTTAACGAGACAGTTATTCCAAAGTCATATTCTACCCAAAGTACAACAACATTCAAGAGGGAGTGTTATGAAAAATGTGAATGTAACTGTTGTACCTACCTGCTTTGTATATATATACTCTTACATCAAGAAAATAAAGACTTAGCCGTGTGGTGCTCTTCTCCTCCTACTCTCTCCCTTCCTTCTTCATCTGCTTCTTCTTCCTTTTTTTTCTCTCCCTCTCCTCCATTACCAATCAAGTTTTCTCTGCTTAAACATGTATATTTATAACATATTTAGGTATGTATAGTGCATCATAAAAAATGAGATTTGTGAAATGTTGGTGAAATATTGAAACGCCCACCATAACACCAATCCCAGCAAACATCATGTGTAACTCGCAGCAATTCAAATTAAAAATAATGATAAAAAAAAGCTGCAAAGCCCCAATTGCTTTGCATCCCAAGTAGATAAGACAATGTCCTCACTATGGGTACAAAGCAATATCAAGAGGACATCCCCAAACCTAGTAAGCACTTATCATGTGGATAATTAAAATTAAAGCCAAGCCTAACAAGGTGGAATTCAGGTGGATTCAGAAGGGTTTGGGGTCACCCGTTAGTGCTTGTATCTCCCAGGCAGTAGTGTCCCTCATTGTAGACTTTAACATGTCCATCACACACACCATATTCACTCACCCCCATAAGTGATGTACGGCGCCAAAAACTTGATGCATCCGGCCACTCCCCAAGGGCCTCCAAGCTCGGCCTGGAATAGGAAGTGATGTAGGCGTTGGTTCCGCGGGAGCATCGGGTGCAGGCTGACCGTGGGCAGCAAACTCAGATCCCTCCTGTCACACCTGCCCAGAAAGGTAAATCACGACCTCCAGCACCTAAATTTAGTGGCGAAGGCTGGGATCCCAAGAAATATCATGTGTAATTCCTGGCAATTCCATTTGTGTAGAAGCAGATGCCAACGTCCCGTGAATAGCGATGCAGCAACGGATCAGATGCATGGTCTAGAGGATACGCTTTTAGGCATTTGTCACCGGTGGAATTATATAGTACAACTTTTAAAGAGGACAGTAAGAAGAAAAAGATTAAATCCTTTTTAAAGAAGAAGAAAGAGAACTATTAAAGAAGGAGGAGAAGGATTTTGTGAATCACGTTACTAACCCAGATCAAAGTCGTCGTGATGTAAGGCTGCGATCGACTCCCTTCCGTGGTAGGGTTAGGGGGAGAACAGTGATGGTGAATTATACGAGGTCGGCCATTGGAGGAGGAAGAGGTAGGCTCGGATAGTCGGATTAGTGTGTGACTGAGACCTGGTGGCTAGGGTTTCTTTGATCACACACCATAAATAAATAGACACGGTTTGGTGTTATTCTCGTTATTTCTCTTTTTACAAAACATATTTTTCCATTCTTGTGCTTTTTTCTGTTTTTTTGCTGTTCCTATTTTTTAGTGATAAAACGCCACCACTTAGTCGTAAACAAAAGAGCCACTTATAGTTAGTTGTCTGTTGGTCACTCCTTCTTCACCCAGAAAAAATAAGTATAATACCAGCTTGTCATGGACACAAGAAAGCCACCATGTTTTCAAGATTTATTGTTTATCATAAACTTGTTTTCAAAATTACTTGTGGTTAAGGTGACAAAATTACTTGTGGATGGCAATCTTTTTTCTTCTGTTTGGAGCATCTGGACAGGAAGGAACAAAACTGTTTTTGAAAACACAGAAGTAGACTGGGACCGAATCTTTGACATCACCCTGTTGCGTGTCTTATCTTGGATTAAAACTAAGCAACCTTGATAACATATGATACTTTTTACCATAAGTAATGAGTCGGGACCTTGTCCCTTAGTCCAAGGACCTGGAGAAATCAAGTCATTCAGCTAAGGACCTAGGGGAAGTAGTCCATCCAGCCAAGGACTTAGAGGAGGAAGATTACTCAGCTAAATGGCATAAGAAACATGTGAAACATGATCAATTGAATAACAAAGCATTAGAATTTTCTAACGCTTATGTCTTAATGTTAGTAGGAGTTGAGAGCCCCTTCAGCTCCTGCTCCTCCCCCTACTTTCTCCTATAAATAGGAGGCTTGGGTAAGCTTTTCAGGACCGAAGAGAGAAACTAGAGGAAACTCACTCTCACCCTTTCTCCCCTCAATTTTCTCTACAAATTCCCCATTGTCTTACTTAGGCATCGAAGGATCCTTAGGGTCACCACCCAAGGCCTCCCCAAGCCTTTTTTATCTCTTTCTTCTTGTAGATCAAACCTCAAGGCCTGGTTAATACAAGAAGGACCTGGCGGACTAAGAAGCATACTACCAAGGCTGAAGACCCGTGGAACAAGCACCTCGGAGGACCCATATTTTAACATTAGCGCCGTCTGTGGGGACCTGAACAAAAAGTCATGGTTTCCACCCCCACGCAATTGGATCCAACAAGAACGTTTGATCTATCAACCTCTAGGACCTTTGACACCGACGTACTCCAACTACCGGAGATACTCCGACTACTGGGAGCTCTGATCACCGATGTAGCCCCCAACAGTCAACTTTTGGGCGGAATTCAAGAACTGGAAAGTCACTCCCCTATATATGAAACATGGAGAACCTAAAGGGACTCTACGCTTAGGAGTTTAAAGAACCACAGGTTCTTCTCATATACTCCATTAAATGGAATGTCTTCCTTTCTTTCTGCAAATAAAGACTTTGCAAGGTCTCTCTATTTTCGTTAAACAAATGAGTCAAAAAGCTCAATCTTCCTGTTTGTTATGAACTGTTGTTATCGATTCCATACTAAATCCAATTGTTTCAAAAAAAAAAGACCTCTCAACAAAAGACCTTCAGGACCCAACTTTAAGGAACTCCTTCCTTAAGGACCTTGACTTATTGGGAGCATCCCATTAAAAGACGACAGCAGGCCATGCCGCCTATGCAAGTCGCAAAAGTAAGACGACTAAAGGCCATTGCCGCCTATGCAAGTCGCAAAAGTTAGACGGCTAAAGGCCATGCCACCTATGCTAGTTGCAAAATAAGATGACAAAAGGCCAAGTAGCCTATGCTAGTCGCAAAGTAAGACGACAAAAGGCCATGTGTGAATACCTGACCCAAAATCATTTGGGCCTATTCACCTAATCCTTTCACCTTCTTCCTCGGGTCAATCCCATGACATTGGAGTCGCCACCCAAATTTTTAATAAGGACAAAACTTGGAAAAAACCTTAGCGTGACTCCTTTAGGCTACATGGTCATGCCGAACCAAAGTCATGGGATCTGGGGTTCGTCACAGATGGGAAGGTGTTAGGCACCTATCCGTGTTGGGTGCAAGTCTGCCTGGTGCATGTGTGCAAGTGTGGAAAACAAAAGAATGGGGGAGAGGAAGGAGATTTGGCTTACATCCCATTGTAAAACCGAGACAATCTACGTACCCGAGTAACCAGGGTCAAAGCCACGTAGTTCTAAGCATGGCACAAATCGGCCACTTATATCATCAAAAGCATCAACATATAATCAACAAAGATCAATCAAAAGAAGGTTTAGTGTTACCTCCTGTAGCCTTCCTCTAGCTCCTTGCAATGGGTTGAGTTCTACATCCAACTTCTTTCCACTTCTAAGGTCAATGGCTGATCCTCTTCTTGACTCTTCCTTACTGGACTACTGTTGATGCTTCCTATGAAATTCCCCAAGAGTTTCAGCCTAAGAATGTATCTATAGACTTGGAGAGGTAGAGTTTCTCCAAGCACTCAAGGCTTATGGGTGTATGTGTGAGAAAGATTGTGTCCCCCCTGAAATGTGTGTGAGGGATCCTATTTATTGTGTTTTGGGAAGCCTAGGGGCGTGGACCTACTTAATGGTGAAGATTATGCCCGAAAATCTGGTCCAAAACCACGTAGGATCGAATTAGAAACAAAATCGGAGAAAATCGGGGGTTCTGGGCACCTATGACCGTCGCTGCCGGCGGTCATGTGAGGAGGACCGCCAGCACCTGGCGGTCGTCGCGAGAGGACAGCCGGTCACCCCGCATGTCACTCATTCTTTCCTTTTTCTTGACCCCCAATCCCCCTAATTCAGCTCTAACTTGATCCTCCCGCGTAATAAACCCCTAATTAACCCACTCAATTACTTGGTCCCCACTCCCCTAAATCATTCCAAGATTGATTGATTACACATTGATACCCATTTTAAGCAAAATCATACCAAAAACACAAATTTTACTTAAATGATGTTTAACTCTGATTTTCCACGAAAATCAGAGCTAAAATTAATCTGCAAGAATTGTGTTAATGGGCTAATCAAACTATGGAGAATTAACTTGGACTCTTAAACCTATTTTTAACCCAAGAATAAATCATCTCAATATACTTGGATTAAAGAATAGATAAAAGGCCCAAATGATATATTTCAGCCTAATAAACCTTATTATATATTTTATTCTAAGATTAAATCATCTCATTAACCCTAGAGTTCAATTACATGGGGGTCTAAATTGCTAAAATATATTATTTCTACTAAGTTAAATCCATGACATGTCTTAATCCTAAGATTGAATCATCTCATCAATTCCAGGTTCAAGTATGTTTAAAATCTAATCCTAGTAGAAAATTCATGGGTCAAATTTGGGTGTTCACAGATGCCCCTCGTTGATGAGTCCTTATAGATTAAAGACGAAACAACGCGAGAAAAGAACAACCAAATTTGAGTGATAGATGCGTGGTGTGTGCCAAGTTTCGGAGCATCCCATGCCCCTTTTCAGGAATCATCTCATCCCGAGGAGATAGAATCATCTCATCTATCGGGTTATTGACAAAGGAATCATCTCATCCTTGTCGGCTGGATTCTGTTTGGGAATCATCTCATCCCAGGCTATGGTTTCCAGGAATCATCTCATCCTGGGGCGATAGAATCATCTCATCTATCGGGTTGTTGACAAATAATCATCCTTGTCGGCTAGATTCTGTTTCGGAATCATCTCATCCCAAGCTATGGTTTTCGGGAATCATCTCATCCCGGGGTGATAGAATCATCTCATCTATTGGGTTGTTGACAAGGAATCATCTCATCTTTGTCGGCTGGATTCTGTTTGGGAATCATCTCATCCCAAGCTATGGTTTCTGGGAATCGTCTCATCCCAGAGTTTGCAATAATCAGGTCCTCAGCTTTGGCTTTGCGGGTACTGGGTACACGGCTTTTGTCTGATTTCCTCATTGCGAAAACTGGGTTCCCGGCTTCTGAGTTGTATATCTCAAGGTCTGGTCATCTTGGGTTTGCAAGGGCTGGGCCTTTGGCTAACTGGTTTTCCTCATGTCTGGATCCCTCGTGTCTAGACTTCCTCATGATTTTCTCCCTCATGGCTGGTTTCCCTCATGTCTAGACTCCCTCATGGTTTTCTCCCTCATGGTTGGTTTCCCTCATGTCTGGACTCCCTCATGGTTTTCTCTCTCATGGCTGGTTTCCCTCATGTCTGGATGTCTTTATCTCTGGTTTGCCTTACTCTGGTCACGGTTTATCTTTTTCTGGACTCCCTCGCATCTGGATTCCCTCATGGCTGGTTTCCCTCATGTCTGGATACCTTTATCTCTGGTTTGCCTTCTCACACGGACTGCGGGAGCTGGGTCCCGGCTTTAGGTTCTCTCCTAATTCTCTCAAGGTCTGGATCCCTCATGGTTCTCTCTTGTCTCGTGGTCGATTTGTTTTGGGCTCCTTTCAGGGCTGCAAAGATCGGGTCCTCAGGTTTTCTCTCATGACTCGGTTGTCTAACCTCTGGTACCTCCTATTCTCTCATTGTCTTACTAGTGGAAGCCCTCGCTTCGCTTCGGGGAAATTTTGATTCAGAATTACATAAATATTAAAAGCATTTTGAAACTGGTTTTACTAACAAAAATTGTCTTGAAAGTGAGAAATATTACAACATTCCACAGCTTAGTATACAAACTTTGGAGGTTGTTTCCATCCATGGAAAATAAGAAGCCAATTATGATGATTTGACCATAAATCTTGAAGATATAAGCAAGGTCCGCACTGGAACTATGTAGATTTTAACAGGATCCATACCCTCCCTTCACGACAGTATAAAGGAAATCTAGAATAAAAAATATTAGATCTTTTATTAATCCACTCTGCATACTGAAACTTAGCACCCAAAATTGATATATGCATCCGACTTTGCCAGAATTCCAAATCTGGTCCGATAAAACTATTATATTTGGTATCACTTGAAATTGGAATAGAAACGGAATCCGAGTTATTTTGTTATTTGATTGGCAATAATGTAAACTATCATAGTGAGGTTGTTTATGGTAAAACAACATGGATTAAGGTACGGCTGAACCACAGAAAAGCTAAAGAAAACATTATGAACATAACCTAAAACTTGATATAATAAAAAGAGTGACGGGAAAGGAAATTGATAATAAAAGCTTTGACATTGCAATCAGAAAATAATGCATACAATCAACTCTATTATAAAATTGTGCATCAGATATACAAAAATGATTATGCTTGTATAAATTTCATCCTATGCCTAAGCTTAATTCTTTTTTCTTCTGTTTTTCTATTTTTGTCCCGCATTTTCCCAACACAATTATCTTTTATTGTTTAAAGCATGACTTAGGTAGATAAAAGTTAAGGTGTTCTAGATGTTTTTTTGATGCTAAGCGATGATTTTATTGAGTAACCAACTATGTACAGGAGTAAAGTACAAAGGCATGAAGCCTGTGACTTAGAGAACTAACTACTACACTAGGGCATGAATAAAACTACAACACCAGAACCACATTCATGAGAATGCAGTCATTGTGAATGGCGAAGTAAGAACACTTTCCCAGCTTGCCAGCCCCTAAAGGGCTCCGGTGATGCTAATAACGCCCCTGCACTGTAAGGAAAGAGGGGATGCAAACTCTTAAACCACCCATAGGCCCTAACAATCAGAATGTCAAACAGCTGGTCAACGTGGATTTGTTTTTGATTGAAAATCAGCGCATTGCGCGCGAGCCATACTGTCCACAGTAAAGAAAGGCCCAAAAGTAACCACGCTGTTTGTGAATGATGAGTGCCTGCAACTCGTGACCAATGAAGATACCATGAGTGAATATCGTTGGGGCATACCCAAGACACCCCCCACCAACTACACAAGCGACTCCATGGTGACGATGTAACAGAGCAATGTAAGAAGAGATGACTTGTATCTTCAGGTACAACATTGCATAAGGGACACAAAGAAGCTTCAGCGGAGAGGACGCCGCGATGCAGAAGTGCTACCCGAGAGGGTATCCCACCATTTAGGAGCTTCCAAAGGAAACAGTCGATATGGGGGGGTGCAACTGATGTCCGTGGGAGAGGTTGTGGCGACCTCACAGCCCCACACAGAGAAAGATAAGCAGTTTTGACGCTAAACAAGCCGCTGCCATCATGAATCCATCGCCAGGTGTCCTCGGTGGTGCCCGGAACAATGATCTCACTCAAGAAATCTAACCACTGACGGCACTGATCTTGCTCCTAAGAGTATAATGGCTGGCTCCATGCTTCCGTTGTTGAAGGAGAAAGATAACCAGCACTGTAAACTTCCTGTAAGGAGGCCTCTCTAAAGTGACACTTCAAGAACAATCTTCTATGAGTAAGCTTAAAACATCCCAAGAGTGACCAATCGTCATGCCAGAAGCTCACTTTGGCCCCATTCCCCACGGAAAAATGCAAACCAGAAGATAAAGATGTACAACTCAACCCAGAAAACTCACCACTCCGCACAATATTGATCCAAACTGGAGATGCATGTGATAACCGAAAATTTGGGGTCATTGCACTTTCGCGTATATCACACTTAGCGCGAATAATGCGCTTCCATAACGTCTCATCATCACCATTCCGATACCTCCATTGCCATTTGAAAAGGAGGCAATTATTCTTCATAATAATATTCTCCACCCCCAATCCTCCTTTTTCTTTGGGTATTGTTAATTTGGACCAGGCCACCAAACTTAACTTCCGACTTGTACCCACTCCACCCCATAGGAAAAGCCGCTGTATACGGACTAACTTCTTCACAACAATCACCGAAATGCGGAACATAGATAAATAATACATAGGCAAAGAGGATAGGACGGCTCGAATTACCACAAGCCTGCCCGCAAAAGACAAAAAACGGCTATTTCAGGCATGCAGCCTTGTTTGGAACTTCTGCACCACTAATGACCAATGCTTCTCCAATTTCATGTTCGTCCCCAGTGGAAGCCCCAAGTACGTAAGCGGAAGCCTATCCACCTTACACAACAGTCTTGCAGCTAGATGATTCATGGAAGCATTAGGTATGTGGATCCCAGCAAGGCCACTCTTATGAAAATTTATACTGAGGCTAGAAAGAAGCTCAAAGCAACGTAGAACTCGCTTCAAATTGAGTAATGATGTCTGATCCCCTGATGAAAACAGAATTGTGTCATCAGCAAACTGGAGCACCGACACAGGTATACCATGTATCACCACGGGCGAAATCAATCTCTGCGAAGTGGCCTCAGCAAGTAAAGATGGCAAACCTTCTGCAGCCAACAGAAACAGAAATGGTGATATTGGATCACCATGCTTTAATCCTTTCTGAAAACCAAACTTTGTAGTGGGTGATCCATTGATTAAGACAGAGAGTGATGTGGAATGTAAACAAGCCTCAATCCAAGACAACCATTTGCGGCCAAATCCCATCTCTGTCATAACTTGAATTAAGTATGGCCATGATACCGAATCATAAGCTTTCCTAAAGTCTAATTTCCATATCACAGCCGGTGTCCCTGTGGCCTTCAAAGAATGAATCACCTCTGAAGCGACAAGATGACAATCAAGTATATTTCTGCCAGCAAGAAAACCAGACTGAGAAGAGCTGATCAACTGACTCATGACTGGTTTAAGCCTCTCAGCTAGGATTTTGGAAACAATCTTGTACAAGCCATGAATCAAAGTAATAGGCCGATACTCATCAAAAGATTTCGCTGCTATCTTTTTAGGAATGAGTGTGATATAGGCAGAAGTAGAACCCTTTGGTAACCTCCCTGTATCAAAAAAAGACTGCACCAAATCCAACAAATCTTCCTTTAAAAGATCCCAACACTTCTTATAGAAAAGGAAGTTGTAACCGTCAGGTCCTGGTGCTTTGTTGCTATCACAAGCCCACACCGCAGTTTTTAGCTCCTCCAAGGAGACAGGGCCTTCTAAGGACCTAGCTGTATTAGTATCAAGTTTTGCAAAGGGCAAGCTCTCAATCCGTGGCCGACATGGAGTATTATCCTGAAATAAATTTGAAAAGAAAGAAACCACAGCTGTTTTAATTCCATTCGGATCAGAGAAAGTATGTCTGTTGGCCAGAATGCTATGGATTCCTTTCTTTCTACCCCGATTACATGCATATGTGTGATAAAATTTTGTATTTCTATCCCCCAATTTAGACCAAGTAACCCTCGAATTTTGTCTCCAAAGACTCTCCTTCTATTTTTCACGATTCCTCTGGTTACTATGGGAGTCTGCCAAGAGAACTTTCTCCTCATCGAACAAGTCTCTTTGTTCAAAGATGAGTTCCAAATCCTCCACCCTATCCTGTAAAGCTTGCATGTCATTATCAATGTTACCGAAAACTTCCTTGTTCCAAAGTCCCAATCTGATTCGTAGTTTACTCAACTTCTTCAACAAACAAAATTTACCTGGAACCTCCATTTCAATATCCTTCCACATTGCTGAAATCACCTCCTTAAACTTGGGATAGCTCCACCAACATGAAAGGAATTTAAAGGGTTTAAACCCCCAATCAATACGATCTTGACAAAGCAAAAGTGGCCAATGATCAGAGCCACCTCTAGGAGAAGTCCGGAGTGAAAGAGAAGGAAAGGTAAGGCTCCATTCTGCTTCAGCCATAGCCCGATCAATCTTGCTAGCTGCGTTAGAATTTTCCCAAGTGAAGAGTCGCCCCTCAAGAAGGAACTCCAATAGAGATAACCGTTGCATAAAATTCTTCAAAGCACCTGCTCCACGTACATTGAACCACCCGCTCTTTCTTTCCTCTGGTTGGAGGTTTTTATTGAAGTCCCCTATTACTAACCATGGAGAAGAGAAAGAGGACTTCAGCGAAACTAGAGTCGACCACATCTCCATCCTCTCTTGTAAATCTACCGAACCATATACACAACAGATAGTGAGTTGTTTATTCTGCTGTCACATAGTTCCCTCCACCAGTAACCAGCGATCACCCTGAGTCCTGCTAGAACTCGCAAAAAAGTCCTCATCCCATAGAAGTGCTAACCCACCAGATAGACCGTCCGAGTCTGCAATCATGAAACCCAAGGTTTGTGGATTCCATAGGTTGCGACACCATACCTCGTTAGCTCCCTGCTGCCTTGTACACACAAAAATAAATCTTGCATAATACTTCTGTATCAACCCTTGTAGATGTCGAAGTTTTTGGCCATAAACTAACCCACGGGTATTCCAAGATATGAAACTATACATTAGCCTGACAGTGACTCCATTCTGAAACTTCTTTCTCTACCAAATCCTTAGCCATCAAAGTCACATGTTTTTGTATACCCAAAACATCCCAACCCAGCTTATTCCCCAAAGCCACTGTTTCTTGAGCCTCTAGCGCAGTGAAGGAAGAAGATTGCTCCTGATGTAGTTCAGCTTGGCTGAGTCTCACGTTAACCCTTCTGATGTCATCATTAGAGGAAGATGCGATAGAGACCAAGCTTCCAGTATCTATAATTCTCTTGAATTTTCTTCCCCTGTTTACCCTTCCAGATAAGATAGCCCTGGCCAACCTGCGTTCGAAATACTGAGTGTATTGGGAACTTGATGAATAATAATCGTTGGAAGATAAGGGCTGGGTTGTTGAAGAGGATTTAGAATATGGTTTTGGGCTTGCACTGTGAATAAATTGTGGGCTCATATGAGGCTGGGTGGAGACCACACGTGTAGTTTTTGAACTTGATTCAACCGGGGTTTGCACATCACTATCTTCATAATCCACAAGTGGAGCAAATGAATTGAATGTGGGTACATGGTTTGATTGACAAGCAGATATCGCGGCATTAACTGGGGGGAATAAAAACTGATTTGGTTGACTTTGAGACATATATGACATTGAATGTTCTCGATCAGAAATGGAAGTTTTTGTCCCTAAAATCTTCCTTTTTGGCGTCAGATTATGCTGTGCACCTTCCAAGCCGGCCTTGATTTCGAAGCCCTTAATTATCGGCATTAAATTAAAGGGATCCTCCCCATTCGCTGGAGATACCATGCACTTACTACTACCCTACGACTTTCCGGTCACCGGCGACTCATTAGGGACTTCTTGGTCTGAAGAACAAAATTCCTCCTCCGCCGTACCCAAGCACCTGTTACAAACCACCGATGGAGTTTCGATCACCGAGATGGTAAAAATTTGTTCTGCTATGTTCAACTTCAGATCTCTACTTATCACGCCTCTTTATGTAGTCAACACCTCGACGCTAGCTGCATCCAAACATCGCCTTTGATCAGTGTCCCGAGCTATCCTCACCATCTGCCCAAAAAAAGATGCTATCAGACTGAAAAACTCCGTGCACCATGCGTTCAGAGGAACTCCTCCAACGGTCAGCCAGCACCTCCTATTCTCAACACGGTCACCCTTTTTCCATGTCTTAAAACTAGTAAACCATAAGCGAATCCAATCCGGTGTTTTATGGAAGAACTGATCCGTGGATGACTTAGTTGGGAAACAAGCAAGAATAGAGTCACCGCCAAGGTCCGACACCTGCACTTCCCCATACCCATGCAAAGCCCACACATAATGAGCAGAATCAATGCGTTCTGGTTTCTTCAAAATCCCTACTGCACACCTCGACAACCATTCCACAGACCCAGATGTTGGTATATAGGTTAGATTCGTTGTTATAGGTTGGTTAGAGATAGGGTTTTCGTTTGGTTGATTGCCCTGCACTGTAGCTCCATAAGTTTTCCTGTCGGAAACCCTAACCCCTTCCCAGGAACTTGGTATATGTCTGTTAATCTGAGGCGGTTGTCGACTCTGTTTCCTCTCTCTTGCCACGTTTGCTCGTATCGATCCCGACTCCACATAAACTCGATTAATATCAGATAGCAAGCGCTGGATATCTTTAATACCTCCTTTAAAACGTACAAAGCAAAACTTCATACCTTTATTAGTTCTTTTCATCGGTATGTAGACATCCATGACCTCTCCATATTTAGACATAATCTTGAATATGTCTACCAGATTCCAGTTACTCTGAATGTTTTCGATATAGATACTCACCGCCTGTCCGTTTTCGATGGCGTGTTGCACCTGTTCTCGGCTCCATTTGGAAAAATAGGGCTGGGTAATGTTCTGTTATGGTTCTTGTGTATAGGTGTTACTGGATTGTGTGTGATGTGGTTCTGTGTTTTTTGGTAGTGGTGGTGGGGGTGGTGGTGTTGGGCGGTTGAGGTGGGGGGACATGGGAGATGTCGGGATCCCCATGGTGTACTGATACTGACTAAATTCGAGTTTTTCTTTAGAGGCCAAAATTAGGGTTTCCCCACCACAGGCAGTGGCATCAATTCTTCTCCTCCCCTCATTTTTTTCTGGTTTTGTCCTTGTACCTTATTTTTTTCTTTTTTTGACCTTTTTGTTGTATATCAAGATGTTTTCTATCCATGTTCAAAAGAAAATATGTTTTCTATCTTGCATTGCACATCATGAGAAAGTAAAAGCTTGATAAAGAGAAAGATTTTCATTGGCTTACTACATTGTACAAAAGCAATTCATCTAGTAAAGCCGAATTATAGAATTAATTATTTCACTCAAATATTTTATGATGCTGTAAAAAACCACAGAAAAACCTTATAGCTGACTTTTTGCCTTGACTCTCTCAACTGACGCTGTATTCAATGCGCCTGTAGTACTTGCATATACTGGTTTGAGTTGAGATATTATACAAATAGCTTGAAATTGACTAATAAGAAATAAGAAACCAAGGGAACAAAAATCAAGAGAAACAGTCCACATAAACTTGTTCACAACTCAAATTTGGGTTTGTTATGTGTATATAATGAGAATGATAACAATGTACGTGCAAACTAAGAACATGATAAAATTGAAATTGATTTATAGAAAGAAAAAAAAAAAAGGAATTGTAGCCCTAATAGCAGACGAAGAGGCTAACATATATAGCTGAAACCTATGGCTGAATGAGACGTAAACAATATTAACAAAATACAAAAGACTTGCCTGTGTCCCGTTGAGAAAATCATAGAAAACAACCAAACAAAGAATATTACTGTTAGCTGGCAAAAATTGAGTAGAGGTAGAACCCTATTAAAATCATTATGGTAAACTCTTCGGAGTTGAGTACAAAAAGAAACAACAAATTGGCTGCTGTAGAGAAGGGGAAATAGATAGGGGAAACCAAAAAAGCCCTAGCTACTTATAAACAAAAACACAAATCCAGTAACAATTAAAAACCATGGAGACGAAGAATTTGATAAGACAAATCTACCTCTGTAATAACTTGAAACACTACAAAAACTTTGACCTAATTTTGGGCATGTTAGATAGAATCAAAGATTACAAAAATTTTAATTTTTGCACAAAAACAACGGGCAAAAATTTGTGTGGGGAAAGAACGAAAAGGAAATTACCGTAAGCAACTGGTTGCTTAGGAAGGTAAAGGAGTGTGGCCGTGTGGGGCCTTGGATGAAAAGAGACAGAATAAAAAAAAAGCTAAACAAAATGCGAGTGCTTTTTTTCCATCCAAGCCCAATAGGTATTAAAATATTTCAGGTTTACACATCTCTTACTAATGCCACGTGTCGCTCTGAAAACTTCTTTTGCACCATTGGTGTTAAAATATTTCAGGTTTATCCATCTCTTACTAATGCCACGTGTCGTTCCAAAAACTTCTTTTGCACTAGTTTTAATGTATAGTATATAGATGTGTTTGTTCATCTTTTGGATTTGCTGGTTCTCTTTTGGGGTGCAAAGATTGGGCCTTTGTCTTTTGGCTGGATTCCCTCATCTCTCCTGGTTTGTAAAGACTAGATCTTTGATTTTCTTAACTGGGTTCCTACTCAACTGGGTGCCCTCATTGCTCAGATTTGCAAAGATTGGGTCTTTGGCTTTTGATTGGGTTGATTGGTTCTCTCATTTCCCTTTTAGCTGAGTTTCCTCAAAGTTTTTCTCTCGTCTGGATCCCCTTATCTTTCGATTTACGGGTGTTGGGTCCCGACTTCAGGACTGGTTCCTCCCTGGACTCGGGTTGTGATAACTTTGTTATCGGCTTTTAGCTGAATTCTCTTGTCTATCTATCAGCTGGGTCTTCTCATCTCTTGGCGAATGATAGTGGTTTGGTTAGTTGGGTTGCAAAGACTAGATCTTTGGCTTTTGACCGGACTTTTCTAACTGGGTTCCTCTCATCTTTGGGTGTCTCACATCTAGGTGTCATCTCATGGTCTCGTTGCCTCACTTCTGGGTTCCTCACACTCTCGGGTTATTGGTATTTCTGGTTCCCTCGTTACTTCACAGATCCTCTCATGGTTGAATTGTCTGGACCCCATGCCTCTTATGTCGATGAACCGGGTTTGAAGGTAGTGGGGTATGTCGTGCCCCTTGAGACATACAAACCAAAAATGGGGTGTGATGTCCCTAGTTTCCCATTGTGGTTCTAATGACGGGCCTTGAGAGTGCCCCCAGTTCAATGGGTGTTTCAACCCATCAACAAATATAAAATAGGCATATGATGCCCCTGGTAATCATAAGATGGGGGTGACGTGCCCCTAATATGTGTGCCTTAATATTTAACAAGTTATGCATGCATAGCATTGACCATATATAAAACACTTATCATTTTTCATTCAAGTAAAGTGTCAATAGGTCCCCCCTTTTAGAAGTTTATTCCCCTAGTAAATGGATGCATCCCCTTTCTTTTTCCTCTCCTTTCTTTTTATCTTCTCTCCCAAAATTTTCTTGAATTTTTTTTCAGAATTTTTCAGGCGGGGCCGAGTTGTCGATCGGGCGATCGTGTGAACAGATGACCGCCGCAGACCGGCGGTCTTGTATGGATGACCACCGGCTGTGGCGGACATCACGACATGACCGCCGGCAACGGCGGTCGTGCCCCTCTGGAATTTTCCTTTTCGGTTCTCTTTTCTTTTGGACCTAGGCCTTAGGATTTTGACAAATTCCACCGTCTCTAAAACAGTATAAATAAAGCCTTGGGTACCAAGAGACCTCCATAATTGTCATATCATTTCCCAAACACATCTAGAGCAATCATGAGTGAGGAATTCCATACTAAGGTGCTTAAGTGGATGACGAGTGTTCCCCCTGTGTGCCGCATAGACTTCGGGATGCTGGGCCTGTCTAGGCCATTCAAACTTCGTGGTGTGGTAGTAGAAGAAAGTCTTATTCGTGCTGCTGCCAAATTCTGGGATAAGAGTCGCCGTGTGTTCCGTTTTGGCCAAGACATGATAGAGCTGTGTCCCACTGTTGATGAGTTCAACACCTTCTTAGACGCTAAATTCGTAAAGGGGGTCGCCATGATTTCCCTTGATGATGCTGTTCTGAAGGAGGTTAGCGAATTTCTCTTCCTAGCTGAAGGACAAATTGGCATCTTCATGAATCAAAGCAATCACCTGGAGTTAACAAAGATCATTGATCGATGCTTCCTTGGCAGCTCAGAACAGCATTACAGGGAGAAGGACTTCGGTTGAAGAGAGGAACACAATCATGCCCTTGCCCTTGTGATGGTACGGGAATTCCTGTCGGTAGGATCCCCTGGTGTTTGTCCTCTCCAGGTTGGTGCACTAGTGGCTAGACTTTTTGGTGAGAAGAGTCTGACCACTGTGGTATTGGGTGAGACCCTCCACTGCTTGGATGCGTTGGCCGACGATCACCGTGCCCCATTGACTGGTTCCCCTCTTCTACTCCAGGTGCATATACTTGGCTTTTCGTTTCTTATTACCATCATTTAAAACTTCATGCTTTATTATAGCGACCATTCTCCCTTCTTGTAGATATGGCTATGTGAACACCTTACATTGATTGAGCGCCCCCGAGTTGATCCCACAAACTATGTTCGACGTGGTTATTTAGTCTCCTTCAACACTATTCAAAACTGGGTCATCTATATGAAGAACCTCAAAGCTGAACAAATCACCTGGTTCTGTCGGTGGCTAGGAATGCAAGAGGTGGTTATCTGTTCCGTGTGCAAAGATTGGGTGGCACTTCCGAGCATAAAAAAGTCCACATACTATCGTCCGAGAATAGTTCTAAAGCAATTTGGCATAAGCTAGACAATTCCATCCGATATTCCCATTCTGGTCACCGGTCCTATGAAGGCTGCTGCTCTGAAGGCTATCAAGGGAGGTTGGGCTTTGCCTTTAAGGGAACCAACCGGCAATCATTTTGAGATTCATCCTCCTACGCCTTACTTAAGATGGTTGAAGAAAGAAGTAGCAGCTTCATAGAGATCTTTGCGTCTTTCAAGGGGGTGTTTCTAGAAGGGCCTGCGCCTCCTGGGTTTGAGTCTCCTAATCGTCCCATCAAGGAGGGCCAGTATGAGGAGGGCGAGTCGAGTCGGAAGAAGTACAAGAAGAATTGAGTCTTATCTCAGCAATTACCTCTTTACATTCATAATGCACTCGAATAAATGAGTGAACAAAACTCCCCTTATCTGTTTTGTTAATCTTTGGACTATTACTTAGCAAAGATGGAACCGGACCCAATTTGGGCTTCCTACGTATTCATGGCTTGTTATTATTTTCTTTTTTTCTTTCTTTCTTTTTTTTCTTGTTATTTTTGTAAAAGCTCATGAAATCAGGTTCACGTAGTTCTTTTTACATTGTTTGTAAGTCCCAAAAAGCTCCCTTCCTCCGGTCTCCTTGTAGTTTGGTGACATTCTTTTGAGCCGTTCACCATGGGGTCTTCTTCAATTAGTCTTTTCATTGAATGCTTTCTGGAAGCCCTTCCCTTGTTTGGGTTGCTTGATGACAGAGGTAACTTGATGCTTTTGTAATTAGACTCTTGGAATTTTTTTGGGAACTTAATCGATGTCATCGTTTTTACTAGTATTAGCCCTAGGATTAATTTTCACAGATTTTAGGGAGTTTTTTCCAGCACATTATACTCACATATACCATGCATGCGTGAAGAAATTGCCAAGATAGTCACATATGAAATAAAAAATGCCTTTATTTATTTGGAAACATAACATGACAACGACTCGCTTATCGGCATTTTTTAGACTAAATTTCAAACTCTTCAGCTAGGCACCCAATGCAGACCAACACCCGTCTCTTCAAACTGCCCCGTCTTCATCAAAAAGATGCTTGCAGCCAAAATCTTCATCCTCTTCACCCCTTTCCTCTTCTCCTTCTTTTGGATCCTCCACTTCTTCTGGATGGCAGTCAAATAATAGCTCAAATCCCGGCTTCCTACTTTTTGTCATGTTTCATACCCATGGTTCAGGAAATCCACAAAAAGGAAAGTCTTCTCCTTCTTTCAAAAAATAGCCATTTAGTGTCTTGAAATAGGGGTTCATGGGGAAGTCCCACTCTTGCTTTTTCTTCCGAGCTAGAGCCCTTGCATGGTTCTTTTCCCTTTGCTTCTCCAAATCCATTGAGGTTGGAGTGTATCCCAAACCAAAAGGTGGTGTGGCTTTTGAAATCAGGGGGGTCTCTAATGTCCCTTTTTGTCTTTTCCCCAGCCCCATGATTGTAAAATACCTCATCTTTTCCATGATCCCTATGACTGCCACATTACCAAAAGGGTCATAGTAAGGCGGTTTGTAAACCAGCTTGTCCGTCATCATAGCACTGACAGTCTCAAAGACAAAACCCGATAATGACACCTCCTCGTCCCCTTCAATCCCAAATACTAGCTTGATATTCTTCTCGGTCGTCTCTCCCTTGATCGTGACTATCCCTACTTGATAAATAAACCGTAGCATTTGATGCAAAGTGGATGCTACAGCTCGGGCTTGATGCAACCAGGGTCTCCCAAGAAGTAAGTTAAAGCTGGATGCGATGTCAAGCACTTGGAATTCTATCACAAAAGGAGCAGGCCCGATGGTCACTTCCAATTTTATCATCCCCAGAACTTCCCTTCGAGCATTGTTATATGCCCTGACCATTGTTCGAGATGGCAAGAAATCTGTAGCCCCAATTCCCAATAAGCTTGTAGTTTTCAAGGGACATACATTCAAAGTTGATCCATTGTCTATAAGGAACTTAGTTATCTTTAACTTGGAAGGTGATGTATAATGCCTCAACATGAATTCCCCTGTCCGGGTGCAAATCCTTATTGGAGAAGGATATTTGATTATCAGTTTCCACAGAGGCTATCATGTTAGCTAATGTCTCTGGTGCAGTGTCGATAGGGACCTGGGCTTTGTTTAAGGTTTGAAGAACCTTCTCCCAATGCGGACGTGAGGCCATCAGTAGACCCCAAATTGAAATGTTTGCCTGAGACTTCTTCAGCTGCTTAACTATCATATCTTCTTCAAGATCTGTTGTTTCTTCAGGTTCATCTAAACGGAGAGGAGCTCTCCTTGCCACCCTTCCGGATCTGGTGATGACACCAACTTCCTCGTCCGAATCTACATACTCACTAAGGTTAAGTACGCAGCACTCAAGTTCAGGTGAGGGCTCTGCCTCTATCATATCAATCTCCTCGTGCAAGGGTAGTGGATTCAGCTTAGTGTTGGGCCTCTTGGGCAGGATTATTTCATTCTTCTCTATCATATCCTGAATCTCGTGGTGGAGTCGGGGGCAATTATCAGTAATATGCCCAGCCATCTAATGGAACTCACAGAACTTGTTAGGGTCTCCCCTAAGAGACAGATCGGGCCTTGGATCTAAAGGCTGCAGCAAGCCTTTCTCCATGCATTTCTTGAACATCTTCCCCAAAGACATAGGGAGAGGAGTAAAATCCCTGGGCTTTGATCCATTCTGTAGCGTTGTCTGGATGGAAACATGGTTCACCTCAACAAACCTTTTTCCTTGAGACACATTAAAGTTTCTTCTAGACGAGGGGGTATCTATAGAGGACTTGGTTTTCCTAGAGCTGATAGCATCCTCCAATTGTATCCCAGCTCCGATAAGTGCCTTAAAGTTTGCATAGTAGTTTCCGACCATGCGATCATAGTAAGATGGTTGGAGATTCTTGATCACCATTTGCACTTGGTCCTCTTCAGTGGGCCTATTTACCATTAATGATGCCTTGCCACACCTTCTCGAGATATAGGCAGAGAAAGTCTCCTGAGCCTCCTGCTTGGTTGTCTCAAGATTCCTCTTGGTGATATCTACTTCGGTATTACTGTACTGGTTTACAAACTCTCGACAGATGTCATCCTATTTACTCACCTTACTTTCATCCAAAGTTATGAACCACTTCAAGGCCGCCCTTGATAAAGTCCTTTGGAATAGTTAAACCATCAGCTCTGGTCCTATCCCCATAGGCTGCAGCATTCTTACATAGATCTTTAGATGGATTGTAAGGCATCCCATTCCATTGAACTTCTCAGTTTCAGGCATTTTGAATTTCGTAGGTAGCCGGGCTTCGGGGAACAAGGACAATCGATCCAAATTCCAATCATCTTCCTTCCTTTTCATGGTCTTCAATAGTTCTTCTACCCTTTTGAGTCTCTCTCCATCCCCTTTGGAATCCTGCGTCACCGAGTCATCATCTTGAATAACCACCACCTTATTCCCGATGCTTGGTTTTGAGACTTGTCCCCCATCACTCCCAAGGGACTCCATCTTCCCTTTCTATAAAGTCAGCAGTGCCTCTATGATTCTTGGATCTTTCAGTAACTCCAAGGGTTCCTCAACCACATTCGTCTTAGTATGATCCTCCTCACTCATTTTGCCCTGGCAGTCGAAGTATAAGTATCAGGGTTCTTGGGATTCCAAAGGCTCTTGACACATATCAACTCTCACCATTTTTCTCTTGGGTATGCATAAATGAAAAAGGGGCACCTTTTTTTTGTCACACATTACTCGAAATCATAACAATAATCACTTAGAATGCACGTACCACTTATTGATTTATTACGCATGGGATGCTTAGGGTATGCAGCTGATTGGGGGGCAAAAGGTTGCCGCTAGGGAATAGGTTGACCTACTCACATGTGATAATGGATATCCTATGAATTCCAAGGACAATTAATCCCCATCATTGCTAAGCATCGAGAAACGGGGTTCACTCAAGCCGACATCGCTTAAAGAAAGCATTGTGGTGGACTTGGATTCTCTCGCCCTCTTACGGTGAAGGCTTCACATCAATCATCATGAATGCAAGGCACTTATGATGATAGGTAAAGGCCACACAAGATTTTACAATTGCACAAAGTCTCTTGAACCCACTACTTCCGCAGTGGAGTCGCCAACTGTGAATACCCGACCCAAAATCACTTGGGCCTATTCACCTAATCCTTTCACCTTCTTCCTTGGGTCAATCCCATGACATTGGAGTCGCCACCCAAATTTTATTAAGGACAAAACTTGGAAAAAACTATAGTATGACTTCTTTAGGCTACATGGTTATGGCAAACCAAAGTCATGAGATCGGGGCTTCGTCACAGATGGAAAGGTGTTAGGCACCCATCCATGTTGGGTCGAGACTATATACAATTGCAAAATGCAAGTGTGCCTGGTGCATGTGTGCAAGTGTGGAAAACAAAAGAATGGGAGAGAGGAAGGAGATTTGTCTTGCATCCCGTTGTAAAACTGAGACTATTTACGTACCTGAGTGACCGGGGTCAAAGCTACATAGTTCTAAACATGGCACAAATCGGCCACTTACATCACCAAAAGCATCAGCATATAATCAAAAAAGATCAATCAAAAGAAGCTTTAGTGTTACCTCTTGTAGCCCTCCTCTAGCTCCTTGTAATGGGTTGAGTTCTACACCCACCTTCTTTCCACTTCTAAGCTCAATGGTTGATCCTCTTCTGCACTCTTCCTTGTTGGACTACTGTTGATGCTTCCCACAAAATTCCTCCAGAGTTTTTGCTTAAGAATGTATCTATAGACTTGGTGAGGTAGAGTTTATCCAAGCAATCAAGGCTTATGGGTGCATGTGTGAGAAAGATTGTGTCCCCCCTGAAATGTGTGTAAGGGGTCCTATTTATAGTATTATGGGAAGCCTAGGGGCGTGGACCTACTTAATGGTGAAGATTACGCCCGAAAATCTGGTCCAAAACCGTGTAGGATCAAATTAGAAACAAAATCGGAGAAAATCAGGGGTTCTGGGCACCTATGACCGCCAGTGCCGGCGGTCATGTGAGGAGGACCGCTAGCACTTCGCGGTCGTCACGAGAGGACCGCCGGTCACCCCGCGTGTCACTCGTTCTTTCCTTTTTCTTGAGCCCCAATCCCCCTAATTCAGCTCTAACTTGATCCTCCCGTGTAATAAATCCGTAATTAACCCAGAATCACTCAATTACCCTTTGGAGAATTAACTTGGGCCCTTAAACCTATTTTTAACCCAAGAATAAATCATCTCAATATACTTGGATTAAAGAATAGATAAAAGGCCCAAATGATATATTCCAGCCTAAATAAACCTTATTATATATTTTATTCTAATATTAAATCTTCTCATTAACCCTATAGTTCAAATACATGGGGGTCTAAATTGCTAAAATATATTATTTCTACTAAGTTAAATCCAGGACATGTCTTCATCCTAAGATTGAATCTTCTCATCAATTCCAGGTTCAAGTATGTTTAAAATCTAATCCTTGTAGAAAATTCATGGGTCAAATTTGGGTGTTCACACCATGTATCCTATGCTAGTCGCAAAATAAGACGACAAAAGGCCATGTAGCCTATACTAGTCACAAAGTAAGATGACGAAAGGCCATGTAGCCAATTTCAGTCGCAAAAACAGGACGGTCTAAAGAAAAGATCGCACATTCAAAAAAAACGATTGAGGCATAATAGCCCAAGTAAGTCGCACATTCAAAAAAGATGACCGATACAATATAGCCCAAGTAAGTCACGCATTCAAAAAAGACGACTAAGGCAATATAGCCCAAGTAAGTCGCACATCCAAAGAAAGAGAAAATGAGAGAGAAAGACGACCAGGGCCAAGTAATCCAAAAAATAAAGGTCGCATAACAAGAAATATATAGAGAAGGTACCCACTTTCAGAGGTCCTCTTTATATCATGTCTCCTTTATATAAAGAAGGAACCCACTTCTAGAGGTCCTCTTTATATTGGCTCCCCTACTTATATCGAAGGTAGCGACTAAAGGTCCTCTTTATCTTGGAGGTATCCAAAGAAGAACACCTTGAGGTCCAAAAAAGAAGACCACTCGGAGACAACAAAAAAGTAAAGAGTTCTGTTAAGAATGGGGGCTTCATGCAAATCCAAGTGAGACCTGCAAAGTCTTCAAGCTCAATCTAACAAGAGGATCACTTGGACAGGGGGCTATAAGAGCTCTCAATTTCAACAAATTGAAATTCGAGTCAATTCCACATTAGTCGTTTGATGAGCCTACGCCCACCAAGATGTGGTTCACAAGCTCAAGAAGTTTAAAGCTCAAGCTTAGATATATTGAGGTCATAATTAGAATTAGCCATCTAAGGCAATCTAATACGACCAAAATAAAAGCACATCCTAGAAAAAATAAACTCTAAGGGAAATTGCTACACAACATCCCTTAGAGTTGGGGGCTGTGAAAACATATGCTACTTTTTACCATAAGTAATGAATCGGGACTTTGTCCCTTAGTCCAAGGACCTGAAAAATTCAAGTCATTCAGCTAAGGACCAAGGGGAGGTAGTCCATCCAGCCAAGGACCTAGAGGAGGAAGATTACTCAGCTAAATGGCATAAAAAACACGTGAAACATGCTCAATTAAATAACAAAGCATTAGAATTTTCTAACGCTTATGTCTTAATGTTAGCAGGAGCTGAGAGCCCCTTCAGCTCTTGCTCCTCCCCCTACTTTCTCCTATAAATAGGGGACTTAGGTAAGCTTTTCAGGATAGAAGAGAGAAACCAGAGGAATCTCACTCTCACCCTTTCTCCCCTAAATTTTCTCTACAAATTCTCCTTTGTCTTACTTAGGCATCGGAGGATCCTTGGAGTCACCACCCAGGGCCTCCCCAAGCCCTTTTTCTCTCTTTCCTCTAGTAGATCAAACCTCAAAAGCCTGGTTAATACAAGAAGGACTTGGCGGACTAAGAAGTATACTACCAAGGCAGAAGACCCGTGGAACAAGTACCTCGGAGGACCCATATTTTAACAAACCCCTCTTTCCTTACAATATTAGTGATGTGCTTAATTGTGTGGATAGCTTGAAATCATGGCATGGGTTCCAATGTAAGTTATCTTATGTTTAAGGTAATTTAGTGTAGGTTCTGGTGGAGGGTGCTTTCCTACAGTTTCTATCTGTTTTCTTTTTCTGGTTTTTTCCAGCTTGTTTTGTTGGTTTTGAGTTGTTTGTTTATCATTGCAGTGTGGGTTAGCTCGTCGAACCTAACATATTTGTAAAAAAATCGAAACTTCATGACCTAAGCCAAGTTTGCTGAAATTCAATTCGTTAAATTCCTAAGCTTTCATAAGCAGTGGCGGACCATAAAAGTATTTTTGGGAGGCCAAAAAGGTAAAATGAATCTAAGTTTACCTTACAACTTTTAACTATTATCAGGACAAGTATCATTTTTATACAAAATATATACTAAAAGTAACTCATAATAAAAATTTTGAAAGATTAGGGCGCCCACCCACCCCCTTATGTCTGCCCTGTTCGGAAGCTTGCCTTGTTTAGCCTCATCGTGAGAAATTCATAATCATGTTAAAATAAAAATTAGCTTATAAATCAAATTTAGATTGATTTGAACCTATAAAAGTAACTTAACAGTCCGTTTGGTATCATGGAATTGAATTGAATTCCAAGAATTGAAATCAATTCCTTAGTTTGGTATAATTCTACTTAACTTAAAATAGGAATTGAATTCCAATTTTTATTTTTACATCAGTATTTTGGTAATATTTCAAATCCAAGCAAAACCTATCGGATTTGGAATTCAATTACATTGGAAAAGTATTGGTATGTCTAAATGACAAAAATGACCCTATACTCTTATTTTAATTTTTTTTTGCAAAAGGATAATTTAGGTAATTTTAACAATTCAATTGATGATTTGATTTATACCTAACATTGGAATTGAATTCAATTCCTCATTATTAAAAAGTATACCAAACATGAGAATTGATTTCATAATGAATTCAAATTCTAAATTTTTAATGATTTAAATTCAATTCTAATTTTAAATTTATACCAAACGGGCTATAAGTTAACTACGTCATGTATTAAAAAAGCAAAATACTATTATTATTTTAGAGTAGCTGACGCCACAAAAAGGTGGGCAACTAGCTCTACTCCAGTGGTTACTTGGTCAAATGCTCTGCCAACTGAAGTTGATAAGTTGTTTAGAGATGACGTTGATGGACTAGCATGACGATTATGCAATGAAAGCTTTCATTTTAAAAAAATTATTATTTTGTTTGATATATTTAAAATTAGTAATCCAAATGTAGCAATTATGGGGTTGTTGAGTATTTGTTAATTTTTCATCTGCCTAAAAAATTAAATATAACTAAAACTAAAGATATAATATGATTGTTTAAAAAAAAACTATGCATCAGGGAATTTTTTTTATTTGAACCTATAAAAAGAAATTTAACTTATCAATTTTTTATTAATAATTGAACTTATTATTAATTTGGCTCATTTATAGAGCAATTAATTTGTCTTGTTCATAGCTAGCTTAATGAAACAATATAAAAATCTTAAAATGTTAAATATAATCTTAGTATTTAAGTTCGAGACGAATACGAGCGAGCTTGAACTTAGCTAAATTTTTACAATCCGAACTTAAGCCATCAAAGCTTGACTAAGTTGGACTCTATTTGGTAAGCCCACTTGTGGTTGTGGGGGATATTTTTAGGGGAGAAAAAGGAACAATATTGATGCCAACTACTACTTTATTTTCACTTATATCACTGGAAAAAACTGCCTTTAATAATGAAAATATAAAATAAATGGTAATGATATTGATAATAAAATATGGCTACAATGAATTTATGGTCGCCAACGCGTAATACGAGTTAAATAGTTTCTAAAATTTGATTGGTCTATTCCTCCCTTTAATGCATCATTTATGCTCTTTTCGTCCAGCCTCCACAGGCGTAGACTTTGGGCAAGACTTTGAAAAGGTCAAGTAATATTATTATATAAGAAGTGATATTATATAAGGGTCAAATCTGTTATGAAAAATACAACGTGTGTGTCATTCTATATGGATACAACAACCTGGACCCCTCCAACTGTGTGTTCCTTCCTATATATACATGTAAAGAATACATTACAGTGAGAATGAGAAATGAAAACCGAGCATCACCAGCTCTTCTACTCCTCTCTATCTCTTCTTCTTCCCATCTTCTTCATCATCCCCTTTATTCATAAAAATTCATTCCTTTAAGCAAGTTATTTACAACACGTTATCAGCACGACTCTACCCAACTGAGAGAAATCAAACTGAGGAAGAAAAAAAAAGAAAACAACAACACAGAAACGGGAAAAACCAGAGGAGAAGATGAACAGTGCACCACCCTCGGCACTGTTCATCCGTATGTGTTCCCGGCCGAATTCAGTCTCACCGCTGCCACTACCGGCATCTCTACGTCTTCGCCATCTCGTCGACACCTTCCCCGCCACCATCCGCCGCAGGACGCGCCGCCAGGAGGTGAAGACCCGGCGGCGACGCCCGCAACCCGAAAGACCCAAAACGGGTCTGCCTCCTACGGATCTGCCCCTGGCCGCGACGCTAGCAGCCACCGGACGAGGCGTGGCTCACCGTGCACCTGCAGCCGCCCTCTCCTCCCCGCAGCTGGTCGCCGCCGCTGCCAACCCGACGAGACCAACCGTCGAGCTCCTCCCTTCCGCTGCCACGGCTCTCTCACCTTGGCCGCTTTCTCCTCGCCCTCTCCTCCCCGCGTCGCGCCATCGCCACGACCAGTTCGCCCGACCGTCGCCACCGCTCCGGCAAACCCAAGGCGAGCAGTTTCAGACCTCGTTTTGAAGATGACCCGGGTGTGTGGAGGTCGGGTCGGGCTGCGACCTGGGCCTGCTAGGCCTGCGGATCTGGGCCTGCGTAGGCTGGCGCCTGGCAGCCTTGGCTGGCCTGGGCCTGGGTCTGCCTGGGCCTGTTCTTGGGCACTGCTAGGCTAGTGCTATCCATGGCCCAGTCAGGATTTATAAAAAAAAAAAAGAAGAAAAAAAATATATCATAAAAATATATATATTTGGGAAAAGAAAAATTTTGGGAAAAACAAAATTCAAAAGGATATATATGTATACCGGAATAGTAATCGGATACTAGTATGATATATTATATATGTTATTGCTGAAAGATTTATCGAGTAAGCATATTTTCTGTTTTTATTTAAATTTCGATTGGGCTATTAAAAAGGCCCACTGCATTTAAATTCATGCCTATAAATTTTATTTATATTTTGCTTGGGCTTGTTCAAGGCCCATCAATTTTATTTTTATGTTATTTATTTTTAATTGGGTTAATTAAAGAAGGCCCCTGCTTTATTTATTAAGCATTCATTTATTTAATAATATTATTTGTTTTGAGACCCTCAAAATTTCCGGAAGAAATTTGAATATGGGCATTAAATGTTGAAATGCATAATAGTCTCGAAGACTAAATGAAAGAGTCCAGCAGACTCAATAAAAGAAAAATACAGCAAAGACCTGAAGTCTTACTACCAAAAGGCCCATTGCATTTAATTTTTAGTCATTTATTTTAATTGGGCTAATTTGTGTAAGGCCCATTAATTTTAATTTTTCGGTTATTTAATTCTTCATTGGGCTAATTAACGAAAGGCCCATGTTTATTTCTTTCATTTTAGTCTTTAATTTTATTTAAATTATGTTATTCAAGACCCTTATAATTTCCAGAAGAAATTTATTATGGGTATCAAATGCGGACAGGGATTTACATGATAATAGTCTGGGAGACTAACTATCAGAGTCCAGCAGACTCAATAAAAGAAAATACAACGAAGACTGGAAGTCTTACCGTTCAAAAGATCCTGAAGATCCTTCAAAAGAAAATCGAAAATAAACACTATTACCACCAGAAGATGGAAATTATATTACCACCAGAAGGTGGATAATATACTTGCTCACTCTAAAGGAGCAATTCATTTTATAATCAATTTATTTTATGTTCAGCATAAATTATTACGCATTGCAATTTATTGTATTTACTTTTCAGTACTTTATAATTGATTCTAGAATAATTTCTTAAGCATTAGTCTCGAAGACAATGCAAAATTAACATCCACAGGGGGAGAATTATATGTGTGGATGTCAATATAACACATTATGATATCTTGAAATGAAAAATGATTAACACGCTCCAGAAGAGCATAAATTGTAATATGTTCCTGAAGAACGCATGTTTTAATATGATCTAGAAGATCGTATATTTACGTGAGTACAGACACCCCCGGTAATAAAATGAATTATTATGGATCCCAAATGAATTGACTCAGATTTATTCCCTGAAGCGAATAAGACAGTATAATTATTTGTGCCTGTGGGCGTAAATGAGATAATAAATAGAAAAGGCTCAAAGTAAACATGCATATTATTATTGCAAAAACAGATTCATAACTGGAGAACATTCAAAGAAGAATGGTTCTCATACATATGTTTAAACAAGTAATCTATCTGTTGGGTTCAACATTAACCCTGAAACTCTGAGCCTCACCATTAATGTTGACCCTAACACTATCGTTCCAGGAGAACCACATACCACCCCTGTTGTTTTCTCCAGGTATCTCAAACCGATTCGTTGGAGGAAAACGAAGTGGAATCACACCATGATTCTCTCCTGCTTGCCACAAAGTCTCAGTAATTAGTACCATGTTAGGCTTATACTGATTCTTCAGATCCCTTAAGGTACGCACAAAGTCTTGAGACCTTCTTGCTATACCCCTGCAATTCCACAGTAAAAGTCGTACCTTAGACCATGTAGGTGGTAACCCAATCACCCTTGGGACGCTCCGAGCCATCATGGAAACCTGATAATAACTGCTTTGATTTAAAATTTGACATGAAGGCTCTAGCTGAAATTCCTGCATCCTAGCAGATATGAAAAACATTATAGAGTTAGCTGAGCCATAAAAATTTGTCCTGAGATTGCCTTGGTCCTCCAGGAAGAAAGTCTCTTCCATTGGAGTCACAAATCACAAAGAACCTAGACGAGTATAGCTCATCTACAAACACTAAACGAGGAATTCTCGCCAGATCATTAGGCAGTTCCTCTTGTTGTTCATTTACCATGCTATAGGCCAATCTATTTCTTCTGCCTAGTGAGGCACCCTCAACAAAGAAAACAGTAGCTGGGGAAGGCATTTTTGTCTTGGTTGAGTTTTTCTGTTTCTTTACTCTGATGAATTTTTCTATATCTATGAGTTTTTCCTGTATCTTCCCATGTAATCCTTCCCCCATTTTATAGCCTGAGCATAGATAGTCAGGTGTCCCCGAAATAATCCAGAAGATTTTTTGGTGGAATATATTATTATTCAGAAAATTCCAAAGCTTTACAGTCCTCGAGGATTTGCTTTTGGAAATGTCTGCCACTACTTTAATTATTGTCCAATAATTCTGATCTTTTCGACATCAGTGGCAGGAATAAGCCTAATATTGACACATGTATTGCAACCTGAAGCTAGCTGTTGAGTAATTGAAACTTAACATATCCAGCTAGAAGCTGGAATGCACTAGCCTGGAGCTAGCAATTTTAAGTGTTTAGATACACAGCTTGCGCAGCCTGAAGCTGGCACCAACTTGAAGTTGGTTCATGGATTTGTTGTTTGGCATGACGGGATGGGCCATCCCGGGTTAATAATGATGCACGAAATTTATTGGATCATTCATTGAAAAACCAGAAGTTTTACAATCAATGAATTTCTATGAGTTTTGTTTGCTGCGACAGTTATTACACGGCCTTCCTAAGATGAGAATGGCTTAGTATCACCAGCAAGTTTGAGAATAGCTCAGGGACATAAACGCGGACTGATAAATCCGTGGTGTTAACCATCTAGGTAATTTTTACGATGCATCGACTAGATGGTCTATTATGTGACGCAAGTTGGCATTGTGCGCACTTGTTCTAATGATTAAGCCACTTGCAAGTGCATATCCCTACTCATGTTATTAGACTATATGTTTAGATAATGCTGGTATGTTTCTTCAATGGAAAATGTATATCATTGGAAATAAACCCAAAGTGATCTGGGCCATATTGACAATTGATTGCAGGACCATTGATGAAATATCACTGTTTGATAATTGGTATTTTATATGCAGCAACACTTGAGTGCATCAAGCCAACATGATAAGATCTCCCCATTTAATTGATTATTGGTCACATATTTAGTATCTCTCATCTTCGGACCATCGGTTATATAGTATAAAAATGCTCCACCACAGCATTGTTTTGTTGGTCCTTAAAAAATATTGGGAATATATGTTGTGTATGTTGGGTATGTTAATTTGATGTTAGAGTTTACCCAACATAAGGGGGAGGAAAGAAGCAGCTGGATCAAGAGATTATTGAAATGATTTATCAATATCTAGTTTTTGATCCTCGAATAAATTAGTATGAACTTGAAGTTCAAAAGATGATTCATTTGCAGGAAAATTGATATGCAATTGCCAGACACATTTAAATTAAGTGTGACCATATACCAGCTGCAAATTGTCACGGGCATAGAGAAGATGCGCAGCAACAGCCCGTGCGGTCAAGCCAAAGGCTTGTCAACCTAACAACAATCACACGAATAAAAGAGATAGAGAAATCGGCAACACAAGAATATGGGAGAAGACTCAGTATTATTATTAATAAACATCAACAACAATACATGCCCAACAACTCCCCCTCACGCATCCTATTTATAATAGGTACCGCAA
>JAKUCV010002882.1:0-62664 GCA_028386065.3 Turnera subulata | reverse complement strand
AGAGATATTCAGCATTGTATCGACTTGGTTCCTGGTGCAGTCCTACCTAATAAAGCAGCATACCGAATGAATCCAACAGAAAGCCAAGAATTGCAGCGACAAGTTGATGAACTTCTGGCTAAAGGATTAATACGTGAAAGTATGAGTCCTTGTGCCGTACCAGCCCTTTTGGTACCGAAGAAAGATGGATCATGGCGTATGTGTGTTGACAGTCGAGCAATCAATAAGATCACCATCAAGTATCGGTTTCCTATCCCACGGCTTGATGATCTTCTTGATCAACTGCATGGAGCTAATTTATTCTCTAAAATTGATCTTCGCAGTGGCTATCATCAAATTAGAATGAGACCAGGAGATGAATGGAAGACAGCTTTCAAAACTCGCAATGGCTTATATGAATGGCTAGTCATGCCATTCGGATTATCTAATGCTCCTTGTACTTTTATGAGACTAATGACTCATGTTTTCAGACCATTCATGGGCAAATTTGTTGTTGTCTACTTCGATGATATTTTGGTCTATAGCAGGTCTCATGAAGAGCATTTGGATCATCTGCACAAGGTGTTTCAGACCTTGAGAGAGCAAAAGCTATATGCCAACCTGAAGGAATGCCATTTCTTTACAGATAATGTTATTTTCCTTGGCTATATTGTCTCATCCACAGGAATCATGGCAGATCCAAGCAAGATTGAAGCTATTTCAAGCTGGCCAACTCCAACTTCCTTGCATGACATAAGGAGTTTTCATGGCCTTGTCTCTTTTTACCGCAGGTTTATTCGAGGCTTTAGCATTCTTATTGCCCCAATCACAGAGTGCTTGAAAGGAGGATCATTCAATTGGACTGAAGCAGCCCAAAGAAGCTTTGAGCTTGTGAAGAAAAAAATGACAGAAGCTCCAGTCCTTGCTCTTCCAAATTTTGACATCATTTTTGAAGTCGAATGTGATGCTTCAAATATCGGCATTGGCGCTGTGCTTAGCCAAGAAGGCAGGCCGATTGCTTTCTTCAGTGAAAAGCTGAGTGGCTCTCGAAGGAAGTATTCTACTTATGACAAGGAGTTCTATGCAATCATTAGAGCTCTTGATCACTGGAGTCATTATTTACTTCCTAAGGAGTTTGTTCTCTACACCGACCATGAAGCCCTAAAATACTTGAGCAGCCAACACAAGTTGACAAAGCGGCATGCTAAATGGGTTGAATTTTTGCAGCCATACACTTTCTCTCTCAAACACAAGTCTGGAAAGCTCAATCAAGTGGCAGATGCTCTTAGTAGAAGGCATTTACTGCTTAATACTATAGAGACCAATATCATTGGATTCGACAAAATAAAGGAGCTTTATCCAGACGATGCTGATTTTAGCTCAATTTGGCAAGCTTGTTCCGAAGGATCCCTTTATCACTATTTCAAGCAGGACGGTTTTCTTTTCAAAGATAACAAGCTGTGCATTCCTCAGTGTTCATTAAGAGAGGCAATCATCCGAAAAGCTCATGGAGGAGGTCTTGCTGGTCATTTTGGCAGGGACAAGACTTTGGCCCTTATCCAAGAAAAATTCTTTTGGCTGAAAATGACAAAAGATGTTGCACGTCTTGTGGAATGATGTGGCATCTGTCACAAAGCGAAGATGCATGGACAAAATACTGGCTTATACACACCACTTCCTATTCCTAACTCACCTTGGGAAGATGTCAGCATGGATTTTGTTCTTGGACTTCCACGCACGCAACGTAACAAGGATTCAGTCTTTGTTGTCGTTGACAGATTTTCCAAGATGGCTCACTTTATTCCATGCAACAAAACAGCAGATGCAAGCCATGTTGCTGATCTCTATTTTCGTGAAGTCGTTAAACTTCATGGAATTCCTAAATCCATCACTTTAGACCGTGACACTAAATTTTTGAGTCACTTTTGGAGGACACTTTGGAGAAAATTTGGTACTAAATTACAATTTAGTACGTCCCATCATCCTCAAACAGACGGACAAACTGAAGTAGTGAATCGAAGTTTGGGAAATCTTCTAAGGAGTTTGGTGACAAAGAATGTCAAAGAGTGGGATTTGCATCTTGCTCAAGCTGAATTTGCTTACAACCGATCGAAGAGCCAAACTACAGGTCATTCCCCTTTTGAAGTGGTATATGGTCTAAATCCTAATAGTCCTTTGGATTTAATTTTGATTCCCATCAAAGAAGGATTTAGTGGAGATGCAAGTGAAAAGGAACAGGAGATCAAGCAGTTGCATGAAAAGGTGAAAGCTCACATTGAAAAGCAAACTGAAAAGTACCGTGAGCGTGCAAATAAATTTCGGAAGCCTGCAGCATTCAAAGAAGGTGATTTAGTGTGGATTCACCTGAGGAAAGAAAGGTTTCCTAGTAAGAGAAAGTCAAATCTCTCTCCCCGAGCTGATGGTCCATTTAAAGTTTTGTAGAGGGTCGGAGAAAATGCTTATAAAATTGAACTTCCTGGAGACTATGGGGTTTCTGCAACATTTAATGTGACTGACTTATACCCGTATAATGCAGATGATGGAGATATAGCCTCGAGGACGAGTCTTCTTTTAACCGGGGAAGATTGACGCAGGAGCTTCATGAAGGTCAAAAATTGCAGCTTGATTTTAGTCAAGAATTACAACTAGCAAGATTTGATTTTTGTCAAGAATTACAACTAGCAAGATTTTTCAAAAATAGCAACAATCACCAAAAGTTGCTTTCATACCATAATTTCAAAAGTATACTAGAAAATATGTGTGAATCCAAATAAAATTGTGTGCTATAACTTGCCTATATAAACCCATGCATTGTAATGCTTTAGGCACAAGTGAATTTGAGTGAAATATTTCTTTTGGTAGAGAGTTTTCTCTTCTCCTTCTAGTTTAAGTCTCTTAGGTGGATTCCTTTGAGTTTTAAACTTAAACACCTTCTTTCTTTCTAATTTTTCCTCAAGAGTGGTGAGTATCTATATCTCTTGGAAAATTATTGAGAGTGAGTGTTCTAACCCAATATTTAAGGTGGTGATAATCTGTATCCTTAAATATTTTGGTTACCCCAAATCCAAAATAAATACTCTTTAGTTCATACCTTGGTCCGGCATCACTTTATTTCGGCATTCCACGGTATATGGTGTATTTTAATTCTGTATCCGGCATGTACTAATAATTCGGAATTAGGTTATGTACTTAACTGTGTTTAGTGGAAACCGAGAGTGTGAGTAGTATGAAGCCGGTAATTACCAACACGGGTAGAACCTTAGGCCGGGAATCTTTGGCTTGGATTAACCATGGATTTAAGTAACGGGCTTCGAGCCCAATTTCATACTTGGTTGATTAAGGACTTAAGGAAGTGGGCCTTAGGCCCGGAAATTGAATTTGGACTTAGATTGGACTTTAGGCCGGAAACCGTTAAGAACATAATGAGTGGGCCATAGGCCCAGGAACTACTTTTGGACTTAGTTGGGCTTAAGCTCGGTGAACCTTAGGTCCCGATACTCGGAGTTTTGGTGAGAGAACATTAAGTCGGGTTTAGACCCGGGAATTTCATAATTGGCTAACTAGGGACGGGTTTAACTCAGTTGAGCATTATAGTTACATGCATGCACGTTTTTATTGTTATTGTTTGTAATTTGTTGTGTGTGCCGGTACTCAGGCACGGATAATACCTCGGGAGCTGGAGGATCTGTTTTGGGAAAAGCTCCACAGGACAATCGTCATTGAGGTGACTTTATACGTCTTTTTATGTCTGTATGCATGAGCTTGTTGGATTGGTTTGTTTGAGTTGCATGCTTGTTTGCTAACATGCTGTGATCCGTATTGTGTGCCTAAGTGTACTATTTGCTTGTGAGCATGCTAATTGGATTGTTATGGAATATAACAGGTGGAGTGATTTTGGGTGTTTGTGTGATGTATTGTGGGTCGGAGACCCGGTTGTTTATTCTAGTTGACTTATCACACAACCCTGTTAAATCACAACTAATGGCACACATAAACTCATAATCTGTGAATAAAGATAATGTACAGTAGAAGTTAGGCTACTGTGTGCTGATGACCGGTTGTTTCGAGCGGGAAGTGATACCCCTCGGGTTTGCATGCGGGTTAGCATGTGGTATGCGGATTTGCATATGGGTCTGTGATGACCGGTTTCTACCTCCCTCCTTCTACCTCCCCCCTTTCTACCTCCCTCTTTCTCTCTGTCTCTCTCTCTCTCTACGGATTTGTTTGGGCTTCGTGCCTGGTTATATTTGGGTTTATGCCTGGTTGTCTCATGAGACGGGACCGAGCTCGACGCACACAGTAGGGGGCCCTGAATAATAAATATAATAAGAAAACTTAACACACAACAGATGGAGAATAATGAACTGTTTGCTGGATTGTGTTGGCATGTTAGTACTGGTTGTTGTATGTTTGCATGCTTGTCTTGTTGCTTTTCTTGCCTTTCGGACTTGATCTGCACACCTTCATAATTAGATTTATATTGCTCACTGAGTAGGCGACTCACATAATCGCCAACGTTGTTTTTCAGACTTTAGTTAGCGTGCAGTCACTTTCCATCCTTCCAGAGTACGGACGTGGTTATCTCAGCAGGTAGCTGTGCTTCTTCTCCCGGTTGGATCCATAGAGCCGACTTGCATCTCATTTTGACTTTTGTCTTATTTTGACTTTGTCTTCCGCTGCACTGTTTTCTATTGAGATGTCATTTTGATTATTGTCTATTTTATCGGCGGGATGCCGGGATTTGGTTTTGATGATGTTTCGGTAGGATGCCGGGTGGTCTTGTGGCTTGTTTAGCCGGATTATTTTGTTCTTTATGACATCTCGTTTTATTAAGAATTTTGGATAATGTTTTTGATATTGGATTTCGTGTCCCGGGTTTCAGGGGTATTTTGGTAATTTCCTTGTGTTAAGTGTTTTATTGTTAAATTGGGACATAGGTGTTTCAAATGTACTCAGTTAGCCTCTTCGTGAGTTGGTTGTTATTCGTTTGGGGAACCAGAAAAGCGAATTAGGGAAGCACTTCTCCTGACCCTTCAAGTGACAGCTGTCTTAGCATTTTTATCTTCCATTTGCAATATTCTTTGTTGAGTTGCTAGACATACTCCTTGAGAAATTCTCCTACATCCTGTTGGACAATAAGGAGGTGTGTGTATGTTGTCCTTTTCGGGGAAGCAAAGGTCCGGAACCTCAGGAAGTTGTGGATCCGCCAATTATAGGAAGAAGTTGTGGATATTGGTGGGAACTCGTCCCAGCAGCCTTGCGTGTCAACATAGAGGATGGTTTTCATCACCTTGCAAAATACTGCTTCTCAGGTTGCTTGTAACCATTGCATGGTTGGGATGGAAGTAACATACTGGATGAAAACTGAATTCTTCTCATTTGCAGATTTGTTTGGGAAGCTCTTTAACTTTCTGCTCCGAGTTGAGGGCAGTGGCATCCTTGGCTTTGGGATCCTGTAATGGGGACCCTGCCGAGCTTTTGTTGTGTGTAAAATTGCTCTAGATATTGCTTCAAGGTCCTATCATCGAGGTTCCTCCTTTTTGTAAACATTGTTCCAAATTTGCTTTGACATATGCTCCTCCTCGGGGGACATTTAAAAAGGTTCCTGGATCCTTATCAATTGTTTTCTCAACACATGAGGTACCAAAAAACATTAATGATAATTTCACTAGTATTCATATATCAATGATGGAAATTATGTAAGCATGCATCACTGGGCATCATGTGTTATGGTGGCACACTAAAGAAACATGACAAGATCAAAGCCATAATGAAAAAAGGCTACAAAACATGTTCGATGACAACATATCGATGTTAGCTATACCATATTAAAGAGTAATGGAGTAGTTTCAACTATTGTTGCATAATGAGGGAGCATATTTCAATTGCCAACGAAAACACATGGAATGGTTTAAGTAATCATAACAATAATCATATGGCCATTCTTATATTGTATACCAGTATGGGCGATGTAAAATGGGAATCATTTCAAGACGCCTTATGGTCGAATTAATGTCATATGCAAACATGGAGTATTTAGTTGCATATAATCACAGAGGTACAATGAAGTAGCATATGAAATCAATGAACACTCAGCTATTTTGTGAGACTGTCCACTATACGGGATATCGATGATAAATGATTTAATATTTGCAAATAATCAAGTAACATAATGACAATAATTATAATCAATTGTCATGGCTTTCACGTAAACTTTGATGTATGCGAAACCGGGAGGGACCATTTAAACAGCCCTCATGACATTTTTTTATGGTCAGATTAGCATCATATTAGCTTATTGAGCAACATTGCTAACGGGTAACATGCTTAACAAGTAATACCCAGTAATCATGATGTGATTGCACATATTATGATGAATAATCATTATGTAATTGAACATATTGTAATCAACGTTAGAAAATACAGGAATTGTTTTATTTCGATGCCATAGTGCGCTTGCATTTAGGTACCAAAATACTATGCCAAGGCATCATTAACAATAATAAATTCAGTAACACTCACGATAAAAGTAGATGTTGATATGCATCGCTAAATATATCTTAGCACACACTAAGAAAGCATAAGTAGGGCTTAACAAAGCCGCAACAATAAAAGTCACAAACCACAATATGAAGCATGAAAATAATATACCGGTATCGGTAACTCTATATTTAAGAGTAATTGAGTGGTCTCAACTATTATTGCATAATGAGCATGTGTTGCAATTATCACTCTGATCATGGTGAACATGGAATAATGAAGCAAATAATGGCAATAGTGATGCCACGATTCTCGTGTTGTGTGCGTTATATGAAATAGGAATTAGTATCATATGAAGAAAGTGATCATTATAGACTCATGGCATGTGATTATAGACTAATACATGAATTGAATGGGCATAACAGTGCCAATTATTATACAAGCCTATTACCTTCTCTTTTGTCAAGAAAGCCACAGTATCATTTGAGTAGTAGAATCCGAATACGGAACTGTTATGCAATTTGTAAATATGCATTGTACACATAAAAGTTTAGGGGATAGAAAAGCATTTACTCCTAGGCCTCTTTTATTTGGGCATAGTAATTATGTGGATGTACTTGCCAAATACACAGAAGTAACACAAGTTCATGAATTACTATAAATCCACAATCTCTATCAGTTGTATGCATGGTATATAAAAGTAAGGAAGCATGTAATCATTTTCCATGCCCTTTTCGCTAGATGAATTAATATCATATGAAAAAAAAACATTAGCCTCCTCCAATAGCCATGGAATTCAAATCAGCAGGGGATGAACCGATGTAATAATGTCAAGCACTAAATAATGTCAAGCACTAAATGAGACAATTCTATCAAAGTATTAAATGAGACAATTATCTAATATGATTTTAGTCACTTGCATATATGACACGCAATATAAAGGATGAGAAGTGTGAGCGAGCCTTTGCTTTTGGGCTGTAGCACTTGCAAATTTGGGCCACTGATTGGCTAAATTATTTATTTGGGCCACTGAGAATTAGGCCATGTGGGTTGATTCTGGAACCAATGATGGTTTGGGTTGTTGGATATTTGACCCATCAATTTCTTTTCTTCCAACGTTTAAACGCTCCATTTGTTTTCTCTTCTCGCGTTTTTGCAGGGTTGCCTGTGTCCCAATACAACATTAACTATGGCTTTCAAGCCCTGTAAGACAGTGAGCAGGCTTCGGAGTCCGACGGCGGTGAGCAAGAGACAGCAAGCTCGGCGTCAGGAAAGTTCCGCACAGTGCCTCGTCAGGCATGCACGACCAAGGCGCGCTTGTAGGCGGGTGGTGACGGTTATTCCAATCTTTTCTCCCCGACGGCGTCCTTCCGGCGAAGGCATGTTCAAAGGTTGGTTTTGGAGGTTTCGATAGATCCGATCGGATCTAGCTAGATCCGTGTGGACACGGCACGTGATCACCGGTTGTCACTTTATGCACTTCTCCGGTGGCGGCATTCTTCAACGGTTCTGTTGTTTGCACACGGGTTGAGGGTAGTTCGCCGGCGCTTGCAGGTTGAGGTTTCGGCCCGGTTTGCCTTCGATGACGGCAAGGCAGACCAGATCCCTTTGGATCTTGTCTAGTCTGGGCGGATCCGAACAGTTCTGGTGGTAGCCGCACACGATGGCGGCATAAGTCGAGCTTGACGGCTCTTGACGGTGCAGATCCCTGGTGTATCTCGACCGACAGTGTAGATTTTGCATCAGTGGTGAGGGTCAGTTGAGACCCGGTTGGTTCTGGACCACCTTCACGCACTCCAGTGGCGCGCGATGCCCAAAGCTCGCCGATTATGGAGGTGCATGTGACGGCTTGTGGATAACGGGAGGTGCGGCGCTAACCCCGGTGGTGATAGCTTGTTTTCCGGTGCAGGAGTGTTTAGGGGCAGCCTGTGGAGGTCTCGACGAGTGAGGCTCCCCTCCTTTTTTTTTTTTTTGCCTGTTGTTAGTGTTGTGGATTTCACCAAATCCGGCACTGCCAGTGTTCGTTTTCTCCTATAGTTTGTGCATCACAAGGTCACGGTGGATGTGGATAGTTCGGCCTCCGGTGCGGCTATTCTAGATATGCGGCGTCAGTGTCACCTGTGAAGTTGGATCCGATATTGGCTGAATCCCTCACCAAGACTTCTTTGTTTGCCTAGCTTTTCCAGTTATGTATGTCGGTAGTCGCATCTCCTTTTCCCGTGACCTACTTACCTTAGATTTGTTGTTTGCATAGATTTGGCCTGGGACGGTTGATGACTTGTTGGATGCGTTGCTTTTGTGAACAATTCTACATGCCCCGATTGTATAATTGCTGCTTAGATGAGTTTCGTTGATGCTTGGTTGTTTTCTTTTTTGGATTAATGTTGTCGGTTGAATCCGGTTGCACCTTTCTTCAAAAGGATTTCTCGCAGGGACCTCTCGGGTTGCACCTTCCTCAAAAGGATTTCTCGCAGGGAACCCTCGGGTTGCACCTTCCTCAAAAGGATTTCTCGTAGGGAACCTCTCGGCTCCCACTGTGGTCGCCAAATGATATGGAAAAATTGAGAGTAAATGAAGATTGTATTATTCCCTTCAATTTGCCATTAGTCTGTACATGAATGTGTACTCTCTATTTATAGAGTCAAAATACACTATTGGTTACTTTGTGGATAAGTTGTGGTGGGCCCTTTTTCCTTGATTTCAGCCATGATTTAAGGAGTTGTCATGGCTTCTTGAGCAAGTCGTGCCTGGGAAGCTGGATGCCCCGAGGTTCCGCCTTGAGCTGCCGTGGAGCTTCCTTGGGGAAACCATAGGGAGGGTACCTCGGACCTAGTACGGGATGCCCCATATTGGGCTTCCATTTTGGACATATGTGGGTGTAAGCTATAAATGAAGAGTGATTTGTCATTGTTTGTTCGGTTATTTGGGCCATCAGGTGGTGCAAATTGTGGGCTCGAGGGTTTGTTGAGTCCACCAATATTTTTGGTCATATCAAACATGAAAAGAACAGAACAGACAATTTACTTTTTTTTTTAATTCTTATGTGAAGTCGGCAAAGAGGAAGAGCACAAGGATAAGCTCCATTTGATCTGTGAAGTATTTTTTCCACTTTTTTTTTTGTCTCGGTGGATGGAAGACACCCTCTCTCGAAGCAAGGGAAGCAAGAGAGTATAGGTTCTTGGTGTGGACGATTAGGGTGAGGGGAAGAAAAGAAGGCTAAGAAGAAAAGATTAAAAAACCTATAGCAAAAATATCCAAAAACACTCTTTTGATCCACTTACCAGTTGTAGCACATACGTTTTTTTTAGATAAAAGTCGGGTAGACGCGTTCCATTAAACAAGAAAATAGTACATAGAGATACAACAAAACTTGACGCAAGTCAATTGCAGAAGCTTCAAGACTATTACAGAAAAAGAACAGAAAAATCCTCCAACATGAGGATTAAAACAAAGGCTTGTAATAATACCTAAGGAAAACAAATCCAAAGGAATAGAGGCAAACTGAAACATAACAAGCCTTGAGCTATCTCCCACCAGGGAGGGAAAGGACAGCAGATCCTGCAATAGAGAGAGGAGATCTTCGACATCGACGTGATAATAAAGATTGTTGTAACGTCTATGGATTATCACGAGGAGCACTCCTGGAAAACTGTACTGGAACAGAGACAAGTTGCTTAAAAAGTAACAGAGATCTACCACTTTATTAAAGGCTAGAAGAAAATGAAGAAAAAAGGCATATGAGGCTTACCGCCGGGTAGATCCCGAACGGCAGCCTCAACGAAGTTGCAGAGGAAGAACTCTGGGCGAGAGAGAAAAAGTTTAAGCGGTGGAGTTTAAGCGGCGCCTCTCAAATTCTTAAACTTCCAAGAACGTTGTAGCACATAAGTTTGGTGCTTGGTGTTCATCGATCCAAACATAGGCGACCAACAAAGCGGTGGAGTTTTTCACTGCTTGTGGTTGTGGCTGGGTTGTCTTCAATGGATCTTTAAATTTTTATTTCTTTTTAGTTTTCTTTGCTGTAGAGTGAAGGGGAGAAGGAGAGAATTGGGGGCTAAGGAAAAAATATTGTGTCGGCAGAGGAAGAGATAAAGAGATGGGAGGATAAACCGTAGAGATAAGAAATTTGTCGGAAATTTCCAAATTAACCATTGATCTAGTGACAAGTTAAAATACACAAACTTGGTGACAAGTTAAAATACACAAACTTGGTGCTCCTTCCATACAACTGTGACAAGTGGTAAAATACCTAAAAACTGCGCTTTATATATATGTATAGACAAGAAAAAGTTAAGAGTACATTTACTAAAATAATATATATCATAAATCCAAATAGTAATGTAGGAAAACATGTATAAGACTTGATTGATCGATTCAAAACATGTAGGACTTATAAAAGTTATGATAGCATAAAGGACTTCTTCTGTATCTCTTCTTGACATGTAACTTTTTTTTTAAAAGCTAGAACTGGATCTCGAACACTTGTACTGCGGTGTCATGGATTAATGGGCAGCTAAGCAAATTTAATGGAACAAAGGGCTTGATTGATCAATATTCAAGATATAGGACTCAAATTAAAATTCCCTACAAGTTATAGCACTTCTATTGCATCTCCTTCTCATGCCCATTGCGTCAAGTTGATAAACATATTTTTTTGTGCATTGAAATTTTTAAAATACCTAAAATTCCAACTTCATAACAGCTTCAATCCCACTATTAAGGGTCTTTAGAACCCAATCTAAAGAATCTATCAGTAGTGTTGACAGGTTGATAAACTTATTATTACAAATATATATTTAACAATTTATCCCTCCTAGTCAACATTGTCCACCAGAACTATGTTAAACGTCAGTAACCTGACGTCATTAACCTAACGTCATCAGATGAGTCTTGGTGTGATGTATTAATATGTTTATGACGTCAGTAACATGTCGTGGTCATAAATTTTTAAATATGCAAAAAAGAAAATCTATTGTTAGCCAACAATCCATTTGAACCTTCTTGCAAACTTCTCTGAACACTACTATTATATTGGCGGGGTGGTGGGTAATTATATTAAAAAAGAAAAATATAGGCGGGTGGGTACGATATGATTAAATACACGGCCTGCGCGCGATACATGTAAGCCAAAATCAGTGAATCGTCCATCAGATTCATTGTTTTTTTTTAGGTTTCCTCTCTATTCTCAAAAACTAATAATGTCACTCTTCCTGATCGACTTGAGATTTTTTCTACCACCTCTTATCAATCTCATCTTGATCAATATCCAATCATCTACTCCTCTGGTCCCTAGTAATCATCATCCCATGCACTCAATTTGGGTGATGTTATTTTTGGTTCTCCTGTTTCTTGGGATTCTTTTCCTCTTACTATACTTCTCCCTTAGGCTTCCCGTTAATGTCCAGCCTCGCGTCTTATTACAACCGGGGAATTTCTCTGGTTCCTTGCTCATTTGTCTTCTGGCCTCCCTTATTCTCCCACCGGAGTTGTTTTGGATTGTGTACGCCACCATGGCTGTCTTCAATCTATGGTTTGGTGATCTTTGTAGCCTGCTTTATCGCTTCCATCGATGGCTACTTCACACTCTTGGAACTACAGTTCCTGGTCTTTCACTTTTATTTACTACTCATAATCAACCATCCGCTTCGGCTCTTCTTACAACCATTGAAATCGACCAAAACATCGTACAAGGACAGTCACAGCGTGAAGTAGCCATAGATATCGATGATTAATGGTCAAGGACTTTGATCAGTTCACCGTTGTGTATAATTACACTGTCAGTATTCCTCCAGCGTTACCTGTTCTCTTTGTCTCCTTCTCTTTGTCCTTCAGGTTCTAGATAGGGTTCATATTTCTCCTAGCTCCTTTACACACGATCATCTCCATATCAGAAGAAGCATTCAAAGCTCCCTAGCTGCTGCTTCTAGCTAGGGTTCATATGTTTTTCCACTTTATACATGATCTCCATCAAGCTCCCTACATAACTATATGCCACCATTGTTATCTTTTATCCACCAGAGCATTAGCTCGCCATTGGATTCGCTTTCATCACTGGCTCCCTCTCAACGATCAAAGCCCAAGAAACTCAAACAGCCATCTGTTCTCCTTATAAACCTTAAAGAGTTAAAGTCTATCCTAACCTCAGTACAAGGATAGTTTTACGTTGTATTACCTATAGTTTTTTTTCTTTTTTATGCTAGAAGAGTATCCCAGTCGACTACCGGACTAATCTCTCCCCATAGCTCGATGCGTCACTCTTGTGAGGTGGGACCACTACCAATAGCACAATTTCTATACACCCGCTTCTACCAGGACTCAAAAACTGGACCTTGGGGTATATAGTTTTTTTACAGCATCCCTTACTCTGTTTGGCATTTATGTATTTGATTTCAGTAAGCCTCTGGAGTTATTTTGTAGTAATGTTGTATGTTTCTGTCAGAACAAAAAAGCATAATGTTGTAAGCGAAAAGATAATGTTTTGTATTGATGTTTCTTTTTCTTCATTTTAAAATCTGGTTATTGAACAAAAAAGCGTAATGTTGTAAGGGAAAACATTTTAATTTTAACTAGCTCACTTCCCGTGGATTCCACGGGATTAAAAAATAATTAAAATAGATTGGGGAAATAAAAAGAATATAAAAACAAAAAGGATGCTCAATTAAGAGTAACAAAAATAACTTTAATACTATACAAACATTCGTACCTATACCAATAAAAACACAAAAGAAGAATGAGAGAGAATGAGTGAAGAGAAACTGTATCACACACAGACTGTATATAGACCTTATGTAGTATAAATAGAAACAAAATAAAGAATGAGTGAAAGAGAATGAATGAATAAGAGAAACTGTATCAGACTATTATTTCACATAAACAGATAGAGAGTCTTGTTTCTGTATTTAAAGAGAGATGATGGAGAAAAAATTTGTGAAGAGATACACAATAAAAAAATGATAAAAGGATAGTTTTGAATAACAATATTATCTTATCAGTTGTAAAGTTTATCAATCTAAAGATAATATAATTGTTTTTTTTTTATACTAAAGCTAATATAATTCTTATCAGATAACAATAATAGAGTAAATCACATAATATATATATATATATATAACAATAATATATATGTGTGTGTATATTTTTTTAATATTGAAAATACAATGACGATGACTTTTGTTTTCAAATACATAACTAATAAAAAGAGTTATAATAAAAAGAGTTTTGTTCTTACTCTTGAATAATTATGTTTATCATTATAGCCAATTATCAATTTGATGGAAAAAAAAAGAAATATATAATGCCAATCTCTCTGCGTGTGAATTTTCTTTTCAACAATTTGAGTGTGACTGGAATTCTTTTTAAAAGAATATAATGAAGATTAGGTTACTCTAGGACAGTTATTAAGATCAGGTTACACTGGCATAATTATGTTTGTCATTATGGCCAATCCAACTACACCTATAATCCTCCACATGGCAATAAATGAAGACCCCAAAGTCTCCACATGGTAATAAAATAAGAACTCAAAAATCCTATGTGTCAAAACCTAGTGAGGGATACAGCTTTAAATATATATAATAGATATAATAGATTTCTTCTTTTTTATGGATGAGCTAAACCCAAAACTTCCTGGATCGGACAAAGCCCAATATTTTCCTCCACGTTTTAATTAACCGCGTCACAAGGGTCCCGTTATAAGTAACTTACTGTTACCTGATGTGCTTTGCTTGTACATTCAAAATGGTTTGCATATTTGAACTTCTCCGCCTCCGTGACTTTGTTGGCCACCTCTGCAAATTTCATTAATTAATTCTCCTCTCAGATCGTGTTGTGCAAGCATTTGATTGAAAGATGTCATCGATCCTTAATTGAATGATTATGGACGATGCAAGGCAGATGAAAAGGGGATGCCTATATACTCAAGTTTGAGTATTTTGATCATCTTCAGTTGTCAAACGAGAGCAAAGGCCGCATTTCATTTTGCAAGCTTAGCTTTTTTTTGGGTATAAACGTATAAGATATGGTAAAGCTATGTGTAGATTTCAGTTTAGTTCAATTCAGTACAAAAGGTTATTTAGAAGGTTTATATGATTTGTTTATTTAAAAGGTTTCCATGCCTTAGTATGTCAAGTTCTCGTTCATAATCTTCTATTTTATCTGTGTTCTTACAAGTGCCAAAATTTCTTGGTTTTTCAATTGATAGCTTTCTTAAAGCACAAAAACCGAAAATCTAAAAACAAAAGAAAACCAGTAATGTACTAAACATTTCCAATGTGTTCTTCGCGAGATATTTCCAAAATGCTTTAGCTTTCAACTTTATACTAAAAAATGAGGGAGATTGCACACATTAATTAAGTCGTTACCTGTATTGTAAAATATTCTGGAAGGCTTCCCTGATCTGCGCTCTTCCCTTTGCGCTTAGGCAGAACTTTTAAAGGGAGGAAAAAATTATTTGGCCCGGTAACTATAGAAAATTCTCAACCTCCATCAATAAAAATTATTAAATCATCTGACTAAGCACAAGTGAGAAAATTGGAGTTTGGAGCACTTTGGATGGATGATAAGGCAGGCAGGTGTGGGGCTGCAGCAACAACTTTATTATGTAAGCAGAGAAGTATCACGACGAAAATAGATCCTCGACGCATTCATGCAAGTGTCAGGTGCTCTGATTTTCAAGTGATTGCTTTCTTAATGTCACAAAATTCTAGCCCATACGTCATTGTACGCTTAGCGGCTATTTGCCTACAGCCGTCATCACTGTGAATCGGGCTAGGATTTTAAGGATGAGCCCAAACCAAAACTTTCTGGATTGGACGAAGCCCAATAGTCTGCTCTCTGCTTTATTTTTTTTTTTCGAAAGAGGATTCAATCATTTTTTTTTTTTGATACAAGCCTAAGGCTACCCAATCCCCTACCCACCCACACCATGATTCGAACCATGGTGGCCTTGGTGAAACCAAGGACTTCATGCCACTGCACTACTTTGGTGCTGGCAAGATTCAATCATTTTATTGGCTCATAATAAAATCATTACAGAGTAGTACACCCAAAGCCACAGGAGGCTCCTTCACCCAATTAGCCGGACACATTCTAGCTAGAGCAGCTTTTGCGACCCAATCCACGGTTCGCCGACCGTGGGACATGAATGATTTCACATTGGGCTATTTGTTGTTTTCTTTGAATTATAGCTAGGACAACAGTTCTAATATCTAATGGAATTCCTCCTCCTCCTCCATGGACTGCCTTCCATAGAATGTATGAGTTAGTTTCTATAATTACCCTCTGGTAATTCCTAGCAATGGCTAGGTTAACCGCCTCTCGGAGTGCTAGTGCTTCTACTTGTAGCACACTTGAAATTTGGGGCTTTGTGGTCACCCCATCAATCACAATACCTTCCTCATCCCGACATATGACCCCCACCCCTGCATCGTTTGTGTTCGGTTTGAAGGCCCCATCAACATTTATCTTCACCATTCCGTGATTTGGTCTTGACCATCGAGCTTCCCCCTCATTAAATAAAGGTTCCGATTCTGCACTTCCGCCGTTTCCCGACATAAACCGTGCCTCTATCTCTGCTTTAACTAACCATTAAACGCCTTCTTCTCATAAAGCTCCGTTAAACTCCACCCTATTACATTATAGATCCCCTACATGCTTCCTCGGCTAACCAATCTGCTGCTTTATTAGCAGTTATTGAGATTTTGTGAAAACTAATCTCCTGATGAAAGTGTGGAACCAAAGATAAGATTTCCTTGATGCATGATTGTATGAATGCACCAAGGGAAAGTGGTTCTTCCAACTGTCGCATTCCACACTACCATAGAATCTGACAACGAACCTTCTTGACAGCTTCCCAGCTGCTGCTCGCCCATTAGACAAAATCATTGGTTATAGTTTTGAGGTTTCCCTCTGTGAGAGCTATAATGTCAGTCTTCCTGGTCGACTTGAGATTCTTCCTGCCTCCACTAATAATCAATCTCATCCTGATCAATAACCAAACGTCTATTCCAGCTCTGGCTGCTAGTAATTATAATCATTCCATGCACTCCATTTGGGGGGTGTTATTTTTGGTTCTCCTGTTTATTGGATTGTTTTCCTCTTACTGTACTTCCCTTCCCTTAGTCTTCCCGTTACTGTCCAGCCTCTGGTCTCATTACAACCTGGGAATTTCTCGGGTTCCTTGCTCATTTTTTTTCTGGCCTCCCTTTATCTCCCACCAGAGTTGTTTTGGATTGTCTAGCGCCACCATGGTTGTCTTTAATCTATGGTTTGGGGATCTTTGTAGCCTGCTTAATCGCTTTCATCGATGGCTACTTCACACTCTTGGATCTACACTTCCTGGTCTTACCCTTTTATTGATCACTACTTATAATCAACCACAGGCCGCTTCTGCTCTACTTACAACCAATATTGAACTCGACCCAAACATCGTACAAGGACAGTCACAGCCTGAAGTAGCCATACATATCAATGATTAATGATCAGGGACTTTAATCATTGTGTATAATTACACACTGTCAATATTCCTCCAGCATTACCTGTTCTCCTCTGTTCTTCTGGTTCTAGATAGGGTTCATGTTTCTCCTACTTTACAAATGATCATCTCCATATCAAGCTCCCTAACTAACTACTTTACTGATCTGCTGCTTCTAGCTAGGGTGTTTCTCCACTTTACACATGATCTCCATCAAGCTCCCTACATAACTATATGCCACCATTGTTATCTTTTATCCACCAGATCTTTAGCTCGCCAGTGGATTCGCTTTCATCACTGCCTACTCCCTCTCAACGATCAATGACCAATAAACTCAAACAACCACAAACTGCTTCTGCTTACAAACCTTCAAGTCTATCCTAGCTAACATCGTACAAGGATAGTGGTACGTTGTATTACATGTAATTTCTTTCCTGCGTCCCTTAATTAATTTGTTTGGCACATATGTACTTGTTTTCAGTGAGCTTTCGCAGGTATTTTGTATTAATTAGTGTTGTATGCGAAAAGATATTGTCATATATATTGATGTTTCTTTTCTCTGTCTTTTAATGTTATGGCAGACTAATTTTCTGTTTTTTTTTCCTTTGTAAAAGTGAAAATTCTCTCTTCTTACCCCCAAAAACAATCAGTTCTCACTCTATTGATGTAGTACTTAACACAACAGAGTAATTAGAAAAATCAGTCATATTATCGGTATTAATCCATTCAGGAGAGAAAAAACCAAACTAAAACAACAAAGTTTTAGCCCACACGTGATGTACGTTTGTGGGCTACATATCCTATTGCTTCTATTGGGAACTGGGCCATGGGATGTGGTCCTTCGTTTTTATGGATCGGATGAGCTCAATCCTATACTTTCTGGATCGAACAAAGCCCAATAGTTTCCTCCACGTAAAAGCATGCAAATGCAATACGTAGATGCATGTCCATGATGCATCACCTTTCAGTTCGTTGTGTAATTAATTGCTGCAACAGAAAGTGGCTCTGTCATAACGATGTCAACAACTACCTTAGAATCCGATTCAACCACTAATTTTCTGCAGCCGAGTTCAATATTGACACCATATAATAAGTCCCATATGTATAATATTTTTTTTTGAACATGAAAGTACTCTCCTTCATTCATATTAAGTAGGCAAAATGCAACAACCCTCAAAGATCAAATTACATAAGTCCCATATATAGTTCTGCTATGCAGTGCCAATGTTATATATGAATGAACCCATTCACCAACTATAACAAAATGAGAAGTACTAGAAAATAAAAATGAAGAAAAATACTTTATCGTGCCGCCACAAATCGTGCACGACACAATAATCTAGCCACCACAAATTACATCTGTCTGTAACTACGTTTTCCAACTACTTATCCCCGACCCCCGACAGAGGCACATGCGCCCAATAAATGAACGTTCTAGAAAAATTGTTCAACGCTTTGACCTTTCTACCTTTGTTCTTCTATTCCATCGTACGCTCCCCAAAGTCCTTATTAATCTTTTTTTTTTCAATTAAAACACATACCATGATAAATTACCACAAAAAATCACGGATTTTTGGTAACGCGGGTAATGAACAGTCAAACGAAGCTGGTCTTCAAAATAAAATAGAGTCAAACGAAGCTAAAGCGTTGGGTGAACGAACTTGTTTCATTGCACCACCATGCTTTAGCTTGGTTTGCCTCTCCTGAAGTTGTTATGGCTTTAGTGTCCCAATTAATTTTTTTATCCTTAGTTTGCTATTTCTTCACATACCAGATGATACCCGGCAGCAGGTTTTGTGGTCGATCGTGGCATACTGGCATTACCTCTAAAATCAACGCGTGCGAGGCGCGTTTTCTTTTTAATGTGGATAAAAAACATTGGAAGTTTTATTATTCCTAATCATTTTTAGATTAAGTACTATGGATATATTTTTTATTAATTAAGTTCTATTAATTTGAACTATTAAAAAGCCAAGGACAAAAAAAAGTCAACCTATATTCCGTCGAAAATAAAAAGACAAAAAATTGACCAACAGGACAAGAACATATCCGCCATCAATTCCTCATGCGGTCCTCCTCGGACCGTGGGACCGATGGAATTTTTCGTGTCTTCTTCCGTGGTCCTCGGTACGTAGTAGTGGTAGCCATACTAGTAGACACATTTTTTTTTTTTTTATGAAACTAGTAGACACATGTTGGTGTGAACTGTGAAGTAATATAGTATATGACCAGAAAATGGAAAACGGCGAGAAGAATGACGGTTTCTACGGTAAAATATTTTCGGCTGCGAATAATATCAAACATTTTTATTGTTTACTGGAAGTGGCAGTTAGTAGTAGTAGACACATGCTGATGTGTGGTAATATAGTATATCACCAGAAAATTGGAAAATGATCTCATTCGGATCAAAAAAAAAAAAGAAAATTGGAAAATGATGAGAAGAATACGGTTTAATTGGTCCACATTTTCGGCTGCGAATAATCAAACGTTTGAAAATAAATTATTATTGTGTACTGAAGTAATGAAAGAAGAGGCAGTTGGCAGTTGGAACTGAGCCATCCACGGGCCCACAGCTTTTCCCTCCGGATACTAAGGTAGTTGTCAACAGTTGTTGTCTAGTACCAATAATTGCAGCTTTTTTGGCCAATCATCTTAGAATCTAATCCAATCAACTTTCTATTTTTTTTTTTAAAAAAAAGATCCAGTTGAGCTCTGAAAACGATAAAAAAATCTGTCTATGTTTGTCCGAAATTGTTACTCCCTCCGTTTTTTTATAAGGTTTTGGTTTGTTTCAAATTATTAGTCGCTTAGATGATTTTTAGGAATAGTTAAATATTTATTTCTATATTTAACCCTTATTTAATTAATAATAATTATTATTTTATTTTTCTAGATTATAGTTAAACTTGTCATATAGGTTAGTAATTAAATGAAATTAGGTTCATTAAATGCATTTTTTTAAAGGGAGTGAACAAACCTTTTTTTTTTTTTTTTGATACTAATCGATGGTATTATTGACTTGCTTAAAGGAGATTACATATATAAGGTCATATGGGAGATGACCTTGCACTTACAAACAATCGGCTCATACACTTCAGTACTTACAGGAACTCTATAATACAAACAGGACCTGGGAAAGATATAGCTGACTGAATCGGTAGTCAGTCAAACTTACGCAGCACTCCCTTCCATTGTTTGACTGAATCCACTGAGGCAAGGATGTTATAGCAGGCATGAGGGAAGTGAGGTTGGATAGCTTTTATCCACCAACATGCTCTAGCTGCCATTAAATCGAACAAGCCGTCCCAAGCAACATCCACTTTGTCAAAGACCAACCTATTTCTAGCCAGCCATAAGGACCATAAAGCTGCAAATCCAAAAATCATCCAAGAGGCCCTGCTAGTGATGTTGTGTTCCAACCAAGGCCACTGAAGCAACCAATCCCTCACAGACTGAGGAGCAATCCAAGTGACTCCCCACCAGCGACATAGTTTCTCCCAAAAGCGCCACGAAAACTTACAGTGAAAAAAGAGATGGCAGCTTGATTCCAGGTCTTCGGAGCACAAAGGACAAAGGGCTTCATCCCTAGATATAATCCCTCTTGAGAGAAGATTTGCTTTTACTGCAATGCCTCCATTAATCGCAAGCCACACAAAGCTTTCAACTTTTGGGGGGCACAAGTTTAGCCACAAATTTGGCATTGTTGTCTGGTTTAAGGATGCTTGAAGGATGTAATCCTTGCCCCTCTTGGCCGTGTAGTCCTGGTCCTTGCTATTCTTCCAAATCCAGCCATCCTTTATATGAGGAGATAATGCAATGGATGATAAGAGCTCGTCCATCTTCTTGCATTCATCCTTTTCCCACTCAAAAAAATCTCTGCGCCAAAAAGGTCTGTCCAGGAGAAGAGGTACCTTCGAGTGTGTAGGGGCAAGGAAGCTGGAGCGGTTTGATGCAATTGAGAATAGTCTTGGAAATTTAACACGCAAGATTCCAGCCTCAGACCAATTGTCATGCCATAGAGAAATCCTAGAACCGTCACCAATGCGAATGGACGTATTTTCCTTCAGTGGGATACTCGGTGGCTTGTGGTCATTACAGCAAAGTAGTATATTCTTCCAGGTATTTGACAAGTGGGCTGTCGAGAAAACGGGTTCCAGTTGATGATCATCTGCTATATATTTTCTCCTGATCAACCTCTTCCAAACTGACTCTTGATCTTGCAAGAATCTCCAGTACCATTTAAAACACAAGCTATTATTTTTTACTACAAGTGAATCAATCCCTAGTCCACCAAGCTCCTTAGGTCTAGACACCTTGTTCCAGGCTACCCAACAGATCTTTCTTTTCTCCAAACACCCAGACCACAAGAATTTTCTTTGAATTTGCATCAATTTCTTGTTGACTGCTGCAGGAATTTTAAAGATGGAAATATAATATAGGGGAAACCTTAAACGTCTTATAAGAAAACAGAGGGAGTAATATTTCACATGTACTTTTTCATCCTTCTCAAATTATATATGTGGCTGAATCTCTTACATATTTTTAAAAAATTATAGCAGTAATTTAAATTATTAATTTTATAATTCATTGTATTAAATAACAAATACAGACACTTGCACTTCAAGCTCTTACATATTTTTTTTTAATCCAGATTTTCACATCTTGAAAGTCAAACAAACTAATTTTAAAGAACTGCATTTTTTTACTTTTAAGAAGTTACTGAAAGGCTTCCTTCTGCCCTCATCCCACACCAAAACTCCTAACCAAATGATTAAAATGCCGTTGAGTTTTTCCAAATAAGGGTCTGATGTTATAACAAGCGTGCATTAGCAAAAAAAAAAAAAATGTTTGTGTCGATGATAATTTTAAACCAAGAGCAGCCAGAACGTTCACATCAGCTGGTCAAAGGCTTCGCTGAAAGTGATGAGACTTGTCCAAAGGCACCTTTTTACTTCTTAAACCATAATAATACCATAACAATGGCAAATCATAATGATTAGGTGAATATACTCCATAGTGACATCAGAATGGTACCTGTTGACTTCCAAGTCCAAAATCTCCTTCCTTCATCAGCAAGATTTATGGGTGGGGTAGTGTGTTTGTCGGTGGAAATGTACCTATAAAAATTCTCAAAAAGGCACTCCCACCTTCACAAGTCTCACACAAGGCCTCCTCTTCTCCTCTCAATAGGTATGGCACGCTTCATCGATTTGAGGCTCTTATTTCCCCCAATGATAAGCCTCTTCTTCAATCCTGCTACCTTGTTCCTCCAAAATCAGCTGGCTAATTACAATAATCATTTCGTGAATTCTACCATATATTGTGAGATCATGATGTTCTCTGTCCTTACTCTCTTCCTTGGGATCATACTTTACATCTCCATCAAGCTCCCTGTAACCATCCAGCCCCTCATATTGCAGCCAGGGGAGTTCTCTGCTTCCTTACTCATTTGTTTGCTCGCTTCCCTCTTTCTCCCACAATACTTGTTCTGGACAGTCTACGCCACCATTGTCATCCTTTATCCATGCTTTGGGGAGATCTTGAACCACTTTGCTCGCTTTCATCGCTGGCTACTCCTCACCCTCGGATCTGTGCCTGGCCTTACTGTTCTTTTCAAGACAACCAGTACAATCCACCAAGACCAAGCAAATGAACTACCACCGGCTTCTGCTCTCCTTGCAAACATTCAAGTCGACCCAAACATCATCATACAAGAACAACCCTCCTAGCCAGCTTGTGGTAGCTACCGAAGAACATTTCTGGTTGAGTCTATAGTTTCTTTCTTGCATTACAATTCACATCTATTTTTTGTCTTTTTTTCCTGTGTCTTCTGTTTTCCTTCCTTTTTTTATTTTTCTTGTCTTCTGTGTATTTATTCTCGGTGAGCTTCAGTTTTAGTCTTCCAGTTGTCATATATTGTTGTATACTATACACGAAGGGATCCGTATTTATTTTCTTTCTAAATTCTCACTATTCTTTTGTTTAATTTTCTGTTTCTTCTGCCTTAAAAAAAAAATAAACTAAACAAGAAAGGGTGAGATCTGGGTTTGGAGTAATATGAAAAGCATAATAACGAAAAAAAAAAGCCAGGAAAAAGCAAACTTCTACCCCATAGTCCATACCATACGTTATTGTACGCTTGCCTACAGCCGTCACTGTGAATTGGGCTTATATTTTATGGATAAGCCCAAACCGAAACTTTCTGGATCTGACGAAGCCCAACGTCTTCTCCACGTTTTACTTAACCGTCACAAGGATAGTTTTTCGTTGTATTAAAAAAACATTCCTGCATTCCTTTACTTTGTTTGGCATATATGTATTATATTTGTTTTCAGTGTGCTTCTGCAGTTATTTTATATTTGTTGTATACGAAAAGAAAATATGTTGCTTTACTTTTTTTTGATGTTATGGTGGTTATAGTAATTTTCTGTTTTTCCCCCTTTTTTTTTTCAAAGTGAACTGGTATTAAAAAAATTGTTTCTTCCTTACCCAAAAATGGACATATCAGTCATATTGTCCGTATTAATCCAATCATGAGAGAAAAACCAAACTAAAATAACCAAATTTTAGCCCGCACGTGATCTACGCTTGTGGGCTATATATCCTATTGTCTCTAATGGGAAATCCAAATTTTTCTGGACCGGACAAAGCCTAATATTTTTCCCCCACGTTTTAATTAACCGCGTCTCAGATGGTGAGATGTGCAAGCATTTGATGGAAAGATGTCATGTAATTTCCATCCTGGCCGTTGAGCCCGGAGTTTTCCCGACACTATGACGCGTAGCAAGCGAAGGTGTCCGCTGGTGCGTTGGTGGGCAGTCTCTTCTATGAAGAGGGTTTAATGCCAGGATATAACCGATATTGACTGGGGCCTGGACTGACGGAAAATGTAATTTCCATCCTTAATTGAATGGTGGTGATGGATAATGCAAGGTAGATGAAAAGGGAATGCTTATGTACTGAAGTTTGTGTCTTTTGATCATCCTCAGTTGTCGAACGAGAGCAGGGCCTGTTCAATCTAGCAGCATTTCATTTTGCTTGTACCAAGTGTTGGGGTATAAACGTATAAGATTTGGTAAAGTTATGTGTAGATTTGAGTTTAGTTCCATTTCAGTATAAACAATTTTCTTCTAACTTCCTGTTTATATAATTTTTGTTTCTTTAAAAGGTTGGCATGCCTTGTCCATAGGTGTTCTGGATTATAATTTTTAATTTTCTTTGTGTTCTTACAAGTATCAATTTCCTAATGTTCGATTGATTGCTTTCTTAATGTCACAAAACTGGAAATCTAAAAAGAAAAGGAGAAACCTATTAATTTACTAAACATTTCCAATGTGTGTTTCACTAGGTATAATTTTCAAAATACTTTAGCTTTCAACTTATCATAAAACAATGGCGGTTGCACACATTACTGCCGTTACCTAACCAAATGGTTAACTTAAAACGCTTTTGACAGTTTCCAAATAAGAGAACCCATGTATTGCCCTTTCACTCCTTTCTGTGATTCAACTGTATTTCTATATACTTCATTTTGCGTTGACTTGTATTGATAGAATAAGTAATCATTTGAGTTTCCCGGCAGTTTCCCGGCAGTTTCCTTCAATCCCAATTCACAAGGGTGATACTTCGAACCATACCAAAGAATGTCGTTTGATAATAAGCTGAAATACTCTTCTAACGTTAAAAAAATAAGAAAACAAAAAAAAACCAGTGATTCCCTTGGTAAGCCTTCGTCACTGGTCTTTTCTTTTGATATTAAAAGAGTAATCCTACCTCAATCTTTTTCGTCTTTCAAATTTCCTTACACTGTCTAATACAAGGCTAATACTTCCCATATTTTTATAAAAAAGCTAATCATATCCTTCCCATATTTGAGAAATCGGGTTTGAAGAGAGAGGGGTGTGGCTTTCTTATTTTTTATTTGATTAGTAACCACATCACGACTTTGTTTAGTTAAGGATTTTTTTAAAAAATAATTTAAAAGCAATAGAAGAAAAAAGTGTAGAAAAAGCGTTAGAAAGAAAAAAAAAAGAAAATCAAGTTTAAACATGTAGTCTAGGAGCTGGTGTTAACGGAGTTACTAATTTGTTACTTTTAGAAAATTAAGTTACTAATTTTTTACAACAAAAATTTAGGTAGCCAAAGTGGTATTGAGCTAAAATTAAAGTTAGTAAATTGAAATTTTGCCTTGATTTTACGAAAAGGAACAAAAAGAACCACAAAACTAGTAATAGTTTAAAATCGCTGAAACTCACAAAAAAGAAAGTTTAAAATTGCTAAAAGTTGCAAGTTCAGGGTGGTAATAATAATAATAATAATAATAATAATAATAATAATAATAATAATAATAATAATAATAATAATAATAATAATAATAATAATAATATCTATTATATATATTTAAAGCTGTATCCCTCACAAAGTTTTGACACATAGGATTTTTAGGGTCTTGCTTTATTGCCATGTGGAGGCTTTGGGCTCTTCCTTTATTGCCATCTGGAGGATTGTAGGTGTAGTTTGATTGGCCATAATGACAAATGTAATTATCCCAGAGTAACCTGATCTATTATACTCTTTTAAAAAGAATTCCAATCACACTCAAATTGTTCAAAAGAAAATTCACACGCAAAATTGGTACTGATAGCCTGATCTTAATTATACTCCTTTAAAAGGAATTCCAAGCACACCCAAATTGTTCAAAAGAAAATTCACATGCAGATATTATTATTATATATTTTTTTTCATTAAACTGATAAAGATAAGGATAAAACTCTTTTCATTTAAATTGATGAATCTGATCTTAATTATATTCTTTTAAAAAGAATTCCAGTCACACCCAAGTTGTTCAAAAGAAAATTCACACGCAGAGATTGTTATATATATTATGTGATTTACTCTATTATTGTTATCTGATAAGAATTATATTATACTCAACTAACCTTTAATCATTTTTGTTTTTTTATCGTACATCTCTTAAAAAAATTCCATCCTCTCTATAAATACAGATACAGTCTCTGTTTGTTTTGTGTATGTGAAATAATAGTCTTTGTATATGACACAGTTTCTCTATCATTCATTCTTTATTTTGAAATAATAGTCTCTTTTACTCCTTCTTTATTTTGTTTTTGCACTACACAAGGCCTAGATATAGTCTCTGTTTGTGTGTGATACAGTTTCTCTATAATTCACTCATTCTCTCTAATTCCTTCTTTGTTTTGTTTCTATTTGCATACGTATGAATGTTGATATAATATTATAGTTAAGCATCCTATTTGTTTTTATATTCCTTTTATTTTCCCAATCTATTTTAATCATTTATATTTTTTGTGCAGGAAAATATATATTAAAGCTTTGGATGAATTGACTCATCACAATGATTTATGGAAAAATCAAGTTAGAGTTTCAAGATTGTGGGAATCCTTAAATACAAAATTATAGAACCTCCTAATTAGCAAAGATATGAGTGTAATTGATGCAAAGCTATGTTTTAATTTATCATGTCTTTTAATTTGTTAAATTTTCATTTCATAAATTAATTATTCTTTATATTATTATTTTATATAATATTTTTTGTGGTCTGTTTTATGTTTTATATATTTTTTAATTTTTCTTTATTATTTTTTTATTTTAGGACTCAATTATGCACGTTTAGAATAATAAAATTAATTATTATTAAATATATTTATGAAACACCCGTGTCCCAATTTCACAAATAAAATACTTAAACAAAGAAATTTACCAAAATGCTCCTGAAACCCGGGACACGAAATCCAATGCCAAACATTATCCAAAATTCTTAATAAAACGAGATGTCATAAAGAATAAAATCAAACCGGCTTAACAAGCCATGAGTCATCCCGGCATCCTGCCGAAACATCATCAAACATCAAATCCCGGCAACCCGCCGATCAAGTAATCAAAATCAAATATGACATCTCAACAAAATCCAATGCAGCGGAAGTCAAGATAAAATATAAAACAGCAAAGTATATGATATGCATGTCGGCTCTATGGTTCCAACCGGGAAATGAAGCACAGCTACCTGCTGGGATATCCACGTCCGTACTCCGGGAAAAGAAGAAAGAGACTGCACGCTATCTAAGAGCCTGAAAAACAACGTTGGTGATTATGGGAGTCGCCTACTCAGTGAGCAGTATAAATCTAGTTATAAAGGTGTGCAAAGCAAGTCCGAAAGGAAAGAAGAGAAACAAACACAAGTAAGCAAACACACAATAATCAGTAGTAACATGCCAACCACATAACAAACAGTTTATATTTTACTTCTGTTGTGTGTTGAGTTTTCTTATTATATTTATTATTCAGGGCCCCCTACTGTGTGCATCGAGCTCGGTCCCGTCTCATGAGACAACCATGCATAAGCCCTAATAAAACCAGGCACGAAGCCCAAACATATCCACAGAGAGAGAGAGAGAGAGAGAGAGAGAGAGAGAGAGAGAGAGACAGAGAGAAAGAGGGAGGTAGAAAGGGGGAGGTAGAAGGAGGGAGGTAGAACCGGTCATCACAGACCCATATGCTAAACCGCATATCACATGCTATCTCGCATTCAAACCCGAGGGGTATCACTTCCCGCTCGAACCAACCGGTCATCAGCACACAGTAGCCTATCTTCTACTGTACATTATTCTTGTTCATAAATTGTGAGTTCATGTGTGCCAAAAGTTGTGATTAAACAGGGTTGTGTGAATTATCAACTCAATCAAGTATCCGGGTCTCCGACCCACAGTACATCACACAAATCACCCAAAATCACTCCACATGTTATATTCCATAACAATCCAAAAATCATGCTCATCCAGCAAATAGAAACACATAGGCACACAATACGGATCACAGCATGTTAGCAAACAGGGCATGCAACTCAAACAGACCAATCTAACAAGCTCATGCATACAAACATAAAAAGACGTATAAAGTCACCTCAACGACGATTATCCTGTGGAGCTTTCCCCAAAACAGATCCTCCAGCTCCCGAGGTATTACCCGTGCCTGAATACCGGCACACACAATAATTATAAAACAATTACAGTCAAACCGTGCATGCATGATAACTAAATGCTCAACTGAGTTAAACCCGACCCTAACTAGCCAATTGTGTAATTTCCGGGTCTGTGCCCGACAAGATGTTCTCTCACCTAAACTCTGAATATCGGAACCTAAGGTTCACCGGGCTTAAGCCCATCTAAATCCAAATTCAATTCCCGGGCCTAAGGCCTACTCATTATGTCCTTAATGAGTTCCCGGGCCTAAAGCCCATCTAAGTCCAAAAACCGAATCCCGGGCCTAAAGCCCATTATGAAGTTGGCTTAAAGCCCGTTACTCAAGTCCAAAGGTTAACCAATTATGTCCTTGGGCCTCAAACCCATATCTTAAGGTCCATCATCACTAAGTATAGAATTGGGCTCAAAGCCCGTTACTTAAATCCAAGAATTATTCGAAAGTTAAATATTGGGCCTGGGCCCGGTTTCCCAAAACCGTTCTAAAGTTAACCCGAACCCAAATGTTCCCGGCCTATGGTTCTACCCGTGTCGGTAAATTCCCGGCTATACACACTCACAACCCCGCACACGGTATTCTACTAAATATCTTTAATTCCCGATACAACAATTATATCTACGTTAATTATTACATGCCATGAATGTACATCAAATTACACATCGAGGTAATACCGTTAAATGCCGGAATAAAACCCGAGCCTTCGCCGGAAAAATCCCGAGCCTCGCCGAAAAAAAATTCCCGAGCCTCGCCGGATTCTGGTCAACCTCGCCGGAAATCACCAAAGCTGCCACAAACAACCCAACAACAATAAACCAACTCGAATTCAACACAAACTCCTACAGATCCATAAAAATAAATTAAAACAAAAATCACAAAATGGATCCTTACCCGGAATCCGAGTACCCACTGTCCAACACAATGCAAATCCGAACCTGCAGCCTCCCTGCCCAGAAAGGACTCGCCACCACCGGCTCTACATATCTTCTGTCAACCGAGACAAACACCCACGCACTCCCAGCACCAAACCACCACGATCGGCCGGAAACACCTCCTGCACTGCTGGCAAGAGAACCCACACGACACAGCCACCAACCCGCACCCGAGTCAACAACCACAACACACACACACACACGCAAAAAACACAACCATCCGCCACAGCAAATACCGACCATCGACCAGAGGCCCAGCCGAGAACAGCCACAACCGCACCCATCCACAAATCCGTCCAAACCCATCGGCCAACAAACACGCACCAACATCTCGACAGAGACAACGCAACAACAACAACACAACCACCACAACACCCACACAGACCCGCCACCAACGAACACCAAGCATCGCCACCACGACAACAGTTCACCCGCCGTCACCGGCAACACGAAGACTCCCAATCAGCAACCAATCTCCAAAAAGAAAACAAAAGAAACAGGAGGAGAAGGAAGGGATGAGTCGGTGGCTTACCGGAGTAACAACGGCGCGACGACACGATCTAATCCGAGCCACAGCACGCGCTCAAACGGAAGGGACTTCCAGACCTCTCTCGCAGGCTTCAGATCCTTGGTTTTAAAAGTGTTTCAACTTCGTTTTAAAAGTGAATTATTTTTGTAACAGCCCGGGTAAAAATTTGGATTTTTACCGGGACTGTAAAAGTCTTTTTATCGTGATTTACTATTGAATTAATCTTGGGTAATTAATTCAAAGTAAATCGGACGTTGTTTTTCGAAATCGAGAGTTTTCCCGCGCTCGTGATTTTTCCGACCTAAGTTGGTATTTTTCGGGTCCCGGAATTCTCAGAAAAATCACACCGGAAAATAACTAAGGGGGTATCAGTTATTTTCTGGTCCAGACCGGACTCGCTCTATAATGCAGACAAGCTGCATTATTGTTGATTCACACGTCGCACAATAATTCTACGTTATATAAAAGAAGAAGAAGAAGAAAGCAGGAGAGGGGAAGAGGAGAAGAGAAAAAAAGAGAAAAGGAGAGGAAAAAGAAAAAGAGAGGGAAAAAAAGAAAAGAGAGAAAAAGAAAAGAAAAAAAAAGAGAAGAAAAAAAAAGAAAGAAAAAAAAGAGAAAAGAGAAAATCAGAAAAAAAGAGAGGAAGGAAATAAGAAAAAAAAGGAAGAAAAAAAAAAGAAGCAAAAGCAAAAATCGAAAAATAGGAAGAAAAGAAGAAAAATAGAGAAAAAAGGAAGAAGAACGTGAACAGTTGCCACCCGCCACCGTTACTGTACACGAGGAAGCGTTCCCCGCCGAGTCTCGCCGCACCGCCGCCACCATCATCCTCGCCGAGCCGGCGCGACTTCAACCCTGCCCTCCCCGTCGCCACCGAGGCGCCGTGACGCGCCATTGACCCGAGGCGAAACTCGGCGGATCTGCTTCTCCCGCGTCGCTACTCAGCCTCCAGCGCCGTCGCGCCCGAGTTTCCATTGTCCACGGAGTCGCCATCGTCCGCCACACGCCCTGCTGTGCTCGCCTCCCTTCCTCGCGCTCCTGTCGCGCCGCCGTCGCCGCAACCCGGAGGTAAGACCCGGGTTTTGCAAGGACCCATTTTGTGAAGTCGGGTCGCGAGCAGTTGGGTTGGGTTTGTTAATGGGTTGGGCTGTGTGGTGCTGGGCCGAACCATGGCAGGCCTGCTGCCTTGGTCTGGGCTGACACTATTCATGGCCAAGTCCGTTTAATTTAAAAAAAACAATAATATATATATATTTATTTATTTATATTCTGGTAATTAATTTTGAGGAAAAAAATATATATTTATTTTGAGAAAAAATATGGTTAGTTTAATTCTAGTATTTTGAAAAAAATATGAATATATATACATTGATAAATAATTAAGTTATGTTTTGGGAAACTATTATTAATTGGAAAAAAATATATGTATCATGAAATAACTTCTAGAAATTTATATATATATTATTTTCCCTGGAAAATTATGGTTGTGGAAATTTATATATGTATGTACTTTAAAAATTAAAGGTGATTATATTTTGTGTTGGAAAATATTATTATATATAGAAAAAGATAAATACTATATATATTTTCTGGGAATTATAAATAGGTTATTATTTTTTGGAAAAATTATGGTAATTATTATTTTGGAAAATTATAATTATTTTATGAAAATATATTTTGAAAAGAGTTTTAAATAAAGTATGGTACCCAAATTATATTCGGGTATACGTACGGTATTATATTTTCGGTAAAAGATGATAACAAAAGATATGTAACCGGGATGGGTTTAATTCGCAGTATTGGCATCATAGCATACCGATTATGTGCATTTATGTGTATATATTGTCTTGTGGTATAGGTTTGGATATCGGGCAGTTTCCCGAGGAGCCAGCGTCGGACCGGTCTTTGTTTCCGGAGTTGAGTAATCGGCCAAGGTGAGGATGGATTTCCTTTAATATGTGCCTGTATTACTCGGTTATTGTGTTTGTTGATTATTGCATTGTTGGATGTTGCATTGTTGGATGTTGCATTTGCTATGGTATGATTCGGGATGTTTATCCCATGGTTTTGATTGTTGTCGAGATGTTTATCCCGGTGCTATGATTTGGTTTTGGGTTGTTTATCCCCGTGTCGAGTTTTGGATATTTATTTTCGTGTCTTTGGCTATAAGAGTAATGGAATAAATAATAAATTGTGATAAGGATGTCGATCCTTGGTTTTGGATTGGGATGTCTATCCCGGGATTTTGGTTAGAGATGTTGATCCCTGTGATTTGATTTTGATGATGATAATATAGTTGACGTGATAAGTAGTGGTACGACTCGATGGTTTAAGACTATTTCGTGGTGGCCGTGACCTGGGTTACTTGTGATAAGCGTGTCTATGCTTGGGATGTCTATCCCGTGATTATTTTTGGGATGTCTATCCCTGGGTTCGTATTTTTGGGATGCCGATCCCTGGGTTCTCTGGATTTGGTCTGGCACCCGGAATGTGTTGATAACCAGGTCTGACCCCTAGCTTATCCGTGACGGGGCCCGGAAAAGAAAAAATTGGAAAAATTGGATTTTCATTTGAGTCTTTTGGTCTTGGACCGGTTTTGGGTCGAGTTTTTGGTTTGGTATGTATTTTGGCAGTTTTTTGCCTTTTTCGACTTTGAGTAATTTTTAGGGTTGCATATTGATCGTCTATCCATGGTTGTGAGCACTTGAGACTCACCCCTCACCTGCGGGCTTTCATCATGTAGGATGAGTTACTTGTGGTACAGGTTTGGTGCATTCCAGACAGGCTGCGGCGTTATCCCTTGGACAGGGCTTGGATCCATAGTTTGCATCTATGTCGCATACAGTGTTTTGTGAGTTGTTAAGTCTTCCGCTGTGCATTGTTTTTACTATTATTGGGCCATTGGGCCGGTTGAGTTATTATTATTGTTTTTATTATGGGTTGTTGAGCTCGGATATCTGTTGTATACACTGTATGCTGGGCTTTGTTGGGTTGGGTTGTTACAGTTCCGGCATGTGTTTACTGTGTACGGTAAATATGGGTCGGGGCGTTTCAATTTTATTTATTTGTTTTTTTTAACTTGGACTGGGTCGTGGGTCCTGACTCGACCCGTATTTACCGTACACAGTAAACACGTGCCGGAACTGTGACGACCCAACCATACAAAGCCCAGCATACAGTGTATACACAGAAACTCGGGCTCAACAGCCCAAAATAAAGCAACAATAATACCATAACCGGCCCAATGGCCCAACAATAGTAAAAATATGCACAACGGAAGACTTAATAACTCACAAGACACTATATGCGACACTGATGCAAACTATGGATCCGAGTCCTGTCCAAGGGATAACGCTGCAGCCTGTCTGGAATGCACCAAACCTGTACCACAAATAACTCATCCTACGGGATAAAAGCCCGCAGGTGATGGGTGAGTCCGAAGTGCTCACCGACGAGGGATAGACAATCAATATGCAACTATAATAATTTAAAGAAGGAATACAGACAATAGTCACAACCATACCAAAGACACTACCGTACAAGACAGACCAAACTTAAAGACTCGCCCCAAGCATACCAAAGACTTTATTATTATTCTAATTCTATCTCTCTGGCCCCCGTCACGGATAAGCTAGGGTCGTACCAGGCTATCAACCTGTTTATGGTGCCAGATCAAAAAGAACCCGGGATCAACATCCCAATATCAAATCTTAGGGATCAACATCCCAATATCAATCTCAGGGATCAATATCCCAACCACAATCTCAGGGATCAACATCCCAATAACAATCTCAGGGATCAACATCCCAATCACAATCTCAGGGATCAATATCCCAATAACAATCTCAGGGATCAACATCCCAATCAAACCGGCATCAACATGCCCATGACAAGTAACCCAGATCATGGCCACCACAAAACAGTCTCAAACCATCCAGTCGTACCTCTACTTACCACGTGACATTAAAATTATCATCTCAGTTCAATTTCCAATATCCATTTTCTTTTTCCCAATTATCTATATCATAATTTATTCCAATTATCCAATCACAACACAGTTCACTGACAACAATTCCAATATCCATAACAGTCAAACAATTGTCCAACTCCCTATTAACTCAAGTTATACAACAGATCAATCCGTCAAAAGTTTCATAGCATCAATTACTCACAATCCAACATCAATTACAACACAGTATCCAATAACCCAATAATAGTCAACACAACAATTCAATTAAGCAGAACAATATCAAGAATCACACACAGAAACGACATCAACAAATCCGTATCATCAAATGTCCAACAATAATATATATCATCACAACTTCCAATATTCATTTTCTCAAGTTGTTCAGCTTACCATTACCACAGGTTAACCTACAGACCAAACCATCAACATTTCATAACACCAATCATTCACAATTAACAGTTCAACATCAATTACAATATAATATTCACAGAACCGATATCACAGACCAACAACAACAACAACAACAACAATAACCATATCGACAGTTCAATCTAACAATAAAACACGCAAAGTATTACAGGCACATATCAAGGGTTATCCATCCTCACCTTCTCCGATTACTCAACTCCGGAGACAATGACCGGTCCCAAGCCGGCTCCTCGGGAAACTGCCCGATATCCGAACCTATACAACAAAACCATATACTCACATAAATGCACATAATCAGTATGCTATGATGCCAAAACTGCGAAATAACCCATTCCGGTTCATATCTCTTTTATTATTTCCCTTTATCGAGAATATTATACCGTACGTATATCCGAATATAATTTCGGTACCATACTTTAATTAAAACTCTTTTAAAAATATTTTCATAAATTAATTATACTTTTCCCAAAATAATAATTACCATAATTTTTCTGGAATTTATAACATATGTATATATTTTCCATAATATTTCTATAAAAATTATTATACTTTCCAAATATAATTCAAAGTATTATTATTTTTAGAAAACTCCATTTCCAGAAAGTATAACCATATAAACTTATTTTCTGATAACAAATACGAATTTATTAATATACATATATATATTTCCCAAATTATTCCCGCATGCATAAATATTAATTATTTCCCATATCTTATACTTTCCCAAAATACTTCCATAATTTAATTTTCTAAGTATTAATCGTAAAAATGTATATATATCAGATTTATTATTATTATTATTATTTTATTTGTTTGTTTTTTTTTTAACTTGGACTGGGCCGTAAACAGTGCTGTCCAGCCCACTACATAGAGCCCAGGCAGGCCCACGCAGCGAGCCCAACACACAGCAGCCCAACCAAGCCCAAAGCGTCAAGCCCATCATGCCAAGACCCAAACCAAAGCCCATACCATAAACCCCAAGCCCAACCATGAGCCCAAGTCCATACCAACCCAAACTAAAACCCAACAAAACCCAAGCCCACATGCACTTCATATCAGCCCATGCATGCGTGTTGCACTTGCAGCCCAAGTGCATGTGTGTGCAGTGCAATACAAACCGATTGTCTTCAACCTCATGCAACTGCTCACCTTGGTGCATGAGCATGGCGGGCGAGACGGCGGCGACAAGGTCGGAGGCGCGACGCAGGAGGAGCAAGGGTGGCAGCACGGAACAGAGGCACGGTGGCAGGGAGGATCGGCTGCCGGCGTGGTTGCAGGCGTGTGGCGGCAGGGTCACTTCGTCGAGCTTTCTCAACTAGTCGGCGTAAGCAACGAGGGGAGGAGCGGCGGCTGCAACACGTGCGGTGGCTACTGTTCCTTCACGGTGGCGTTGAGGAGATGATGGTGGCAGTTGTCATGGCAGCAAGGAAGGAGAAGGAAGAGCGGCGAGTGGTGGTGTAGATGATGGAGGCGGGTCGGCGTGTCGAGGGGGCGCGATAGGCGAGGGGGTAGAGCTCGGGTGTGTGGGGGCGGTGCGTGTGGTGGAGGTGGTGGTCTCGAGCGTGTGTAGAGGAAGAAGACAGGTTGTGAGTGGAGGTGATGGCGTGCGTGGTGATGGGTGGCTCGGGTTCGTGGATGGTGCAGGAGACGAGGGTGAAGGTAGTAGAAGAAAAGAGGAGATGGGCGTAAAGGGTGAGGCAGGGAGAAGGAGAAGATTTGGTTCACGAGCACACAGGGAGGCAGAGAAAAAAAAAACTTCACATGTGTACAGGAGAAAAGAAAAGAAAAAAGAACTTAACTGTGCAGGCGGCGGCTTGCTCAATAATGCAGCTTGCCTGCATTATGGAGCGAGTCTGATCCGGACCAGAAAATAACTGATACCCCCTTAGTTATTTTCCGGTGTGATTTTTCTGAGGATTCCGGGACCCGAGAAAATACCGACTTAGGCCTGAAAAATATACGGAAAAATCTCGAGCGCGGGAAAACCCTCGGTTTCGAAAAACGACGCTCGATTTACCTTGAATTGTGGAGGCCCGTATCCCAATTAAATATAATAAAAGTAATTAAATGAAAGAGATTTACCAAAATACCCTTGAAACCCGGGATACGAATACCGGTGCTTCAGCACACAAACATTATCCATAAAATTTTATTAATACTGAAAAGTCGTAAAATGAAAGAAATAACCCGGCTTAACAAGTCGTAAGCCTCCACGGCATCACGCCGAAATAACATCACAAAATTAAACTCCGGCAAAACGCCGATAAAGAAGTAAAAACATCTATGACATCTCAAATTAATTCACATGCAGCGGAAGATGAAAATAATAATAAAAATCAAGTAGAAAAATAACAAGCATATGGGCCCTATGGATCCAACCGAGAGACGATGCACAACTACCTGCTGAAGTATCCGCGTCTGAACTCCGAGTGGAAGGTAAAGTTGAGACAGCACGCTAACTAAAGTCTGAAAAAAACAACGGTGGCGATTATGTGAGTCGCCTACTCAGTGAACATTAAAAGTCTAAGTATACATGAAAGTGAAGTCATGCTCGTGGGGTGAGTAGTTCACGAGCACAAGTACAGCATACAAGCAATATCAGAACCACACACCAACACATAAACTTCTTATTGTGTTATTGTCCTTATTATTTAGATTCAATGCATTATATTGTTATTATTATTATTATTATTATTATTATTATTATGGGCCCTCTACTGTGAGTCAAGTCTCGGTACCGCATCTGATTAGATCCGGGTGTGAAACCCAAGTGTCGAACCTCAGAAGGGGTAGATTCTGAGGTCTAAAACCACCGATAAATCTCGAGTGGCCGCTAGCTACCTGAGGGTGCACTCAGACACACCTAACTGGTGCAAGTCTTCCAGGGGTGCACCTACATCCCCTGGGATACCATGCTAAACAGCATAAAGTGACCCGAGGGTACCCAACCCTCCCTCGGGGCTACCCGCCGACGCCACAGTAGAATTTAATATCTTATTCTTAATTACACTTTTACATTTCTGTTGAAATACATTATGTTTTCCAGGGATGTGTGAATTCTATGTGTTTTTGTTTCATCCGGGCCTTCGGCCCATAACCACACACTATCACCAAAACATAATACATGTTATATTCCATAACAATTTCTCACATAGAAATTAGGCATGTGAGAACAATCAGGTATACAATTCCAATCACCGCATGTAGCAAACAAGGCAAGTAAACAAACAAACCACACCAACATGCATTCACAAAACATATATATAAAGACTTGTAATGTCACCTCAAAATGCAGATTATGACTTCTCCCCGAGTCTGAATCTACAGCTCCCGAGGTATCTCCCGTACCTGAATACCGGTACATAATATAATCACTAAGCCAATTTTAGAAGTAAAAACGTGTGTGCGTGCTAAAGGTATGCTCCAATCGAGTAGCTCCCGACCCTAACTATCCGATTGTATGATTTTCGGTCTAAGCCCAAAAGAATATTTTCTTATCAATAACTCCAAAGAAAGGAATCTAAGGTTCACCGGTCTAAGTCCATAAACAATTCTCGGGCCTAAAGCCCACTAAATCCTTAAACAAGAATTCCGGGCCGAGGCCCACTTTCCTAAATTTATATTAACCGATTATGAAATTGGGCTTCGAGTCCGTTCCTTTAAGTTCGTAAATTAAACCATGCGTGATTAGGCCTTAAGTTCATTTCTTTAAGTCCATATAAAACATTCTAAACTTCAAAATGAGATTAATGGGCCTGGGCTCGGTTTTTCCTAAAAATCGTTCTAAGGTTGGTCCCGAGCCCAAGAATTTTTCAGCCTAAGATTCTATTCGTGTCGGTAATTCTTCCCGGCCACACACTCTAACTCTCCGCTCTCGATAATCCACTAATTCATTTGATACTTGAATGTGTATAACGTTGAAGAATTCAATATTTAAGTACAAGGAAAAACCGAGACAAAACATAGGGAATTACCGTCTAACAGTCATAAAACGAGTAATATATTCCGTTGGACAGAACCCGAGCCTTCGCCGGAAAATTCCCGAGCCTCGCCGGAACAGTACGTGCTCGCCGGATTCCGGTCACCTCGCCGGAATTTCACCGGACTGCCAGAAACAAAACAACAACTCTGCCAAGACCCAAGAACAGCCAATTCAATAACAACAGCCCATAAACGTCAAACAACAATAGAACCAAGGTGTCGGATTCTTACCGGGGAGGGAAGATATTGCGCAGAACTCAACCCGTAGCTCCCCTGCCAGAATTGAAACCCACACTGCCACCAAAAATCTGAACCATCAGCAATAGACCGCCATCAAACACATCGCCATCCACTGTCCAAAATCCGACCATAGCAATCCTCCCCCCCACGCATATTCCGAGCCCACCACCCAACAATTTCCGGCTACCATCAAACACACACAAATCGTCATAAACGAACCACCAACAATTTAGAGAGACGGGTGGGAGAAGAGGAGCAGATGGACGGCGAGACTTACCTGTACGACGACGACGCGGTGGCGGCTGCACCTCGCACAGGCCTCCTCGTCACAGTCGCGGACGGCGATGGCGGCGACCACCCGAACTCGTTCCTCGAGTCCTCCGTCGAGTCCTCACCTGGCGTCCTAGCCCGGCCTCGGTGCAGCAGCGACGACAAGTGAAGGAGAGGTGTTCGTCGACGAGAGAGGGAGAAGATGGTGTTGGTGCCGGCGTGAGAGAAAGAGAAGAAGTGAGGGGTTTCAGGAACGAAATTGAGAGGAGAAGAAAAGGAAGAGATAAGAAAAGGAAGAGGAGGAGGTTGTGGGGTTGATGATCGTTGGCAACATGGTGGAGGGGGAGCAAATCGTGGGGACAGTGCCGTTGGGGCAGCGGCGGCTAAGTGGAAAAGAAACGAGAAGGAAGAAAAAGAAAAGGGTAGGAGATAAGAAAAAGAAAAAAGAAGGGAAAGAGGGCGCGCCCTGGCTGGGCTTGACCTAGCCAGCCAGACGACGTGTCGTCTGGTTTGGCTTGGTCAACCCGCCAGGTTGACTTTTTTTTCCCAAAACCTAAAACGACGTAGTTTAAACCAAAACTACGATAAACGTCGTGTTTCATCCAGAAACGCGTTTTAGGTCCGACAAAGCTCACAAACGACGTATTCCACTTATAATTATTAAGTCCAATGGAAAATAAATTAATTTTATTTCCATTTCCGAAATCCGAAATTCTTGTAAATCAAAAGCGAAAAAAAATGGGGCGTTACAGGCAGTGAAGGTGCTCTCCTTGAGGGGGATAAAAAGCATCACGCCCCGAGTTCGAATCCCTAGTGCTGCAGCATGGTAAAGGATTAAACCTTGAAAAGGTGTGGGCTGAGGGATGTAATGTAACAATACCTGAATATGGTGGGTCCCTCAGGGAGAGGGCCTTCACATGAATTAATTGCCCAAGATTAATTCAACTGTAAATCACGGTAAAAAGACTTTTACAGTCCCGGTAAAAATCCAAATTTTTACCCGGGCTGTTACACAATGATCCATGTTTAACTTTGCAAAATTAATTATTATTTATATTATTATTAATTAGGTTTTTAAGAATTTAATTTCTAATCTATATTATATTTTTCTGTTTTAATTTGTAATAATATTTTTTATTAATTTACTAATTTATGTTTCAAAAATTACTCTCTTATATTTTTTATTTTCTTGGTTATTATTAATTAATTATTTTAACTTTTTCTTTGGTTTTTTAATATGTTTTTTGTTTTAGGGGCCAATAATGCATGTTTAAGTTTTAAAAACTATTTATTATTTATATTATTATTAAATAGTTTATTTTATTTAATTTTCTGATTTTTGTTCTAATTTATATTTTAATAATTTTTTATTTATTTTCCAAATCTATATGAAAAAATGGAAAAAATTGATGAAAATGAAAAATTTGGAAACAAATTATGTAGAATATTTTTTAAATATTACATAATAAATGCCTGGGAACGGTATTTAGAATGTTAAATTTTTTCAAAAAATTAATTAATAAGCAAGCCCGTGAAACCCATGGGAAGTGAGCTAGTAATAATAATGGCAAGATAATGAGAAAAACTATAAATTTTGTGCGATGTGGCAAGAGATTTTTCTTAAAGCAATAGCATTATAGTAATTCATTTGATATCAGAGGATTATGTTACTTCTGAATCTGATCTTATGAAACGCCCCGACCCGTATTTACCGTACACAGTAAACACGTGCCGGAACTGTGGCAACCCAACCAAAATCAGCCCAAACATACAGTGTACACAACTGAAACCCGGGCTCAACAGCCCAAAACAGGAGACATCATAAATAACAAAACCGGCCCAATGACCCAATAATATCAATAAAATGCACAGCGGAAGACTTAACAACTCACTAACACTGTATGCGACATAGATACAAACTATGGATCCAAGTCCTGTCCAAGGGATAACGCTGCAGCCTGTCTGGAATGCACCAATCCTGTACCAAAAATAACTCATCCTACGGGATGAAAGCCCGCAGGTGAGGGATGAGTCCGAAGTGCTCTCCGACGAAGGAAAGACAATCAATATGAACACTATAAAACTCAAGGTCCAAAAACAGGCAAAAACCGCCAAATACATACCAAACCGAAAGACTGGACCCAAAATCGGTCCAAGACCAAAAAGACTCAAATAAAATCCAATTATACAATTTTATCTTTCCGGGCCCCATCACGGATAAGCTAGGGTCGTACCAGGTTATCAACCTGTTCCTGGTGCCAGATCAAAAAGAACCTGGGATCAACATCCCAATATCAAACTCAGGGATCAACATCCCAATCAAACCGGCATCAACATGCCCATCACAAGTAACCCAGACCATGGCACCACAAAACAGTCTCAAACCATCCGGTCGTACCTCTACTTACCACGCGACAATTATAATACCGTCATTAAAACCAAAGCATAGGGATCGACATCCCTAACCAACATACCGGAATAGACATCCCAAATCAAACCAAGGATCGACATCCTTGTCACAATTCATTAATTATTAATTCCATTATACTCTGAACTCAAAGACACAGAAAATCAACATGGGGATAAACATCCCAAAAACCAAACAAGACACCGGGATAAACATCCCGAACCAAAACACAGCAAAAGCAACAATCGACAATGCACAATCATCAAAACATAATAACCGAGTAATATAGGCACATATTGAAGGAAATCCATCCTCACCTTGGCCGATTACTCAACTTCGGAAATAATGACCGGTCCGACGCCGGCTCCTCGGGAAACTGCCTGATATCCGAACCTATGCACAAAACAATGCACACACACATAAATGCACATAATCGGTATACTATGATGCCAATACTATGAAATATCCCATCCCGGTTCATATTCGTTTTTATCTCCATTTATCGAAAATATTTAACCGTACGTATATCGGAATATAATTTCGGTACTATACTTTAATTAAAACTCTTTTAAAAATATTTTCATAAAATAATTATAATTTCCAAAATTATAATCTCCATAATTTCCTGAAAAGATAATATGTGCATATGTATATTTTCTAAAATATTACTTCTTTTTAATAAAACTATTTATCGTAATATAATTACCAGATATTATTATTTGTCAAAAACATATATTAATCATATGCTTTACAGGTTATTTCCTAGAAATTAATTCGTATAAATATACCCATATACATTTTCCAAACCATTATATATCAACATAATAGTTATCTTAATTTTCAAAGAATTAAAGTGAATATATTTTCAAAAATATTATAATTATAACTTACTGTATTTTTCCTCAAAATATATATATCCATAATTAATTATATACCAGTGCAAATAAATATATATGTATATCTGTTTTTATTTTTATTATTTTATTATTTATTTTTTTTTAATTGGACTGGGCATGAACAGGACCAACCCAGGCTTGAGCAGGACCAGCCCAGGTGTCCAGCCCACGCCCAGAACAATCAAGCCCAGCCCGAAACCACGCAGCCCAAAATAACCCACATGACCAACAATTTCATCCCACCATGGTCCAAACCCAACCGGCCCACTACCTAAAACTTCCGGCCCACCATTACACCTAAGTCTAAGCCCAACATCCAACCCATCATCTTTAACCTTACCTTGAGCGGCGCGGGTTGCAGGCGGGCGAGTGGCGAGACGGTGTGCGTCGGGAGGAGGTGATGGCGCGAGGAGGAGGAAGGGCCACGGACGGCGTGGCTGCTGGAGGCGTGCAGGGCGGCTGCTCGGCAACGGTGGTGCAAATGGTGATGGGGGCAAGGTCGGGTGGCTGATGGTGTGGTCACGGTCGACGGCAGCTCTGCCTCCTACAGCGACGGCGAGGAGAAGAAGCGTCGTCCGGCTGTGACAGTGGCAAGGCGGCGCGACACGAGGAGGAGAGGGCGTCGGTGCAGCGGTGGCGTACTGTGTGTAGGGGCGGCCGGCGGCTGGAACGTGAAGGAGGTGGTGGCTTGGTCGGGTGCAGGTGCTGCCGGTGGGAGTTGGGTAAGGAGAAGAGAAGAGGGAGGCGGTGGAAGGCTTAGATCAAGGCGGCGACTACTTCGTCGTCGACAGCAGCAGTAAGGAAGAGTGGCGCCGGCTGCTCTGCTCGCGGGTGAAGGCGGTCTGCTCGTCAGAGTCACGGCTGCTTGACGTCGGCTGCGTGACCTGCACAGCATCGGCGAAGGAGGAAGGAGAGAAGGGCGAAGGTGGTGGCGACTGGTGGTTGTGATCTCGGATGTGTGGTGTCGTGATGGGGGCGGTCGATGGCCGCGGGGAGGAGAAGAGGAAATGGTGGTGTTGGTGTGTTATGTGTTTATGAGTTTCTTGCTGTTTGTTTAATTCTTTTGAAGGGGAAAAGCAGGGAGATGGCTTCAACGAGCAAGGAAAAGAACGAGGTGCACGGCAGCACTTCACAAGTCTCACAGGAAGACTTCACGGGCGAGCTTCACGGGTTCACGGGAGAGGCGACCAAAACCCACGCGGGAGCAGGAAGGAAGAAAAAGAAGAAAAAGGAAAGAAAAGAGAAAAGAAAAGAAAAGAAGAAAAGGAAGAAGACAGGGGCACAGTCGTAATTTTCCGTCCCGAGTCCAAAAATATGACTTGGGCTCGAAAAATCCGATTAATCCTCCTGAGCATCGACCAACTCTCGGAACTGAAAACCGAGGCTCGGTTAGTTAGGAAGATACTCCCGAGCGCGGGAAAACTCTCGGTTTCGAAAAAAAAACGACTCCCGATTTACCTTGAATTAATTACCCAAGATTAATTCAACAGTAAATCACGGTAAACGACTTCTACAGTCCGGTAAAAATCAAAAATTTTACCCGGGCTGTTAGATCTTAAAACATGCGGGCATTAGCAAGAAAATGTTTGTGTCGTTGATAATTTTGCAGCAAGAGCATAATTCCACGTCATTTATCATTGTTCATGTTGGGTAATAAGCCTGTATTTTAAAACAAGCATACAGTTATTGGCCCACATCCCAGAAAAATTAAACTCTGAATTGGTTTATATAAGTATTGGGCTTATGCTCATATACGTTGATTGTGTACATGAAAATAAAATGGGCCGAAGACCTGTTTCAAGCCAGTACATCTACAGTCAAAGGTTTTGCTACAGCTGCTAGGGGTTGGGCCCCAATAGTTGCCACGCGTTTATTTATTTTTTTGGTACATGCCACGCGTTTATTTAGTTATTATCTGGGTCTCGTTTTTCCGTGTTTTTAATTTTTTTTGTCTCTATATAAACGTAGCATTTCCAAAAAATTAGTTTCCATTCCTCGTTCCCATATTAATTCCCTGTATGGCACGCTTCATCGATTTGAGGCTCTTATTTCCCCCCATGATAAACCTCTTGTTTCATACATCTCCTGCTACCTTGTTCCTCCAAAATCAGCTGGCTAATTACAATAACAATTTCGTGAATTCTACCATATATTGGGTGATCATGATGTTCTCTGTCCTTACACTCTACATCTCCATCAAGCTCCCTATAACCATCCAGCCCCTTATATTTCAACCGGGAGATTTCTCTCCTTCCTTACTCATTTGTTTGCTCCCTTCCCTCTTTCTCCCACAACACTTGTTCTGGACAGTGTATGCCACCATTGTCATCCTCTATCCATGGTTTGGGGAGATCTTGAACCACATTACTCGCTTTCATCGCTGGCTACTCCTCACCCTCGGATCACTTCCTGGCCTTACTGTTATTTTTCATGACAAGTAGTAACCATCAAGACCAGGAAACTGATCAACAACCACCGGCTTCTGCTCTCCTTACAGACATTCAAGTTGACCCGAACATGATCATACAAGAACAGCCCTCCTAGCTAGCTTGTAGTAGCTAGCCACAGATATTGCTGGTTGAGTCGATATATATATATATATATATATATATATATATATATATATATATATATATATATATATATATATATATATATATAGTCTCTTTGTCGGGCTGAATAAAGCTCAGGACTTGAGCATTCGAGATTTGGTAGTGGAGGGTGGATGCAGCTGCATGCCATTATCTCCGCCTTTCGTCACCATGAATGCCGTCGTTCCCCGAACATGGTTTTTTTCCGGGCAGTACAACAAATTCTTATTCGGGCTTGGCAAAGTTCAATTCGGTCATGCATGTCTTCCATGAAGCTAATAGGTGTGGGGATTGGCTTGCTGGTCTTATTTTTTTTTTTTTTGCATTTGAAGCATTCCTCATTTTGTTGCTGCCAGATGGTTTTGTTTCTTTACTTATTAATAATGTACATGGGGCTGGTCCCCCGAGACTTATTCATCGTAGCATTCATATATGACTGTTTTAATAACAATGAAATCCTTGGAAAAAAAAAAAAGGGAATAAAAATAACAAAATTCTACACTATAACGTTTTACTCCTTCCTCGCATAAACTTTGAACCGTTATACACCTTCCTCGCATAAACTTTGGGAATTGGGAAACCGAAAAAAAAAAAAACAAAACCAAAACAAGAAAGAAAAAGTCCACACACAAACACTCAACTTTGACCCAGTAACTATTAGATTGGTGGTGTATGTTTCTCTGCTAGTTCCTTCTGGGTTTTCGCTGGTCTTTTGGCTCTCTGGGAATAAGATTGTTTTTTAACAAATTAGATCAGTGGAGTTGTGGGAAGCTATATATATGTTTGTGATTATCTTAATTCACACGAGTCTGTGGGTTAAAGCTGCTAAGCAAGATTCTTATCCTTTACTCGTACGTGATGGATGTGCTTATTTCTGCAAAGTCTCGTCCTCCAGTAGTGGAAGTGTGTTTCAAGTCAAAAGCAAATGGGTTTAAGCACCCACAGCTCGCCCACCCTATCTTCCATTCCATGTGGAAGTTTCCATTACAGTTGGCAGTTGGGAGAGAGGCAAACACACGGTTAACCCACGGCAAATATATAAGTACCAGAAGCCAGAGTTTTGGCTTCTTGTTGGTTTACAAAAGACGCAGGAGAAACAGACCTAAAATATCCCTGCATGTCTTTAATCTCATTGATTTATATCTACAAAATTAATCCTGACTCCCTGTGTACTCATGTGTTATTGTTTTTGCATATTGGGAATCCCCTCTAATGTATCCGATAATTATGAGTCGCATATTAGGAATGATGTCTTGAAGACATGAACAACATTGAATGCACTAGGTTATCAAATTTTGGTAAAAGCGACGCTGGGCGCTGTGCCCTAGCCTCTCTTTTCTCCTTTCTTTACAGAAGCGGATTAGAAAGCGCATTCAAAGCAACTTCAAAAAAGCGTAAACGTACAATCAACGGAAGGCTTCCTTGTCTCGTCTGTCCTTCTCCGCCCTCAGCCTATCTTTGAGCTCTATCCCGCCCTTCCTTTCTGATCGAATCCGATCAATAAATGAAATTTGTTATCACGCGGCAAGAAATGAAATCGAATAATTTGATGCCCCTTCTCTTTCAATTCATTCAATGGAATTCGAGATCTAGGCCTACTCAAGTGAATGGGGGTTCAGTCCAGGAGGCTAGTCCGGACTCGCTGTGTCATTATNTCTGCGAGTCAAGCGTAAGACCTTCCGCGAGTAAAAAAGAGTAAGTGCCTGATTCATTTCCTTGCAGCTTTGGGGGCCGATTGAATTGCTAAAATTGGAAGCTAGTGGACTGGAATTCCTTTTACTTGACTATGAAAACACGGGGACTCATTCAATTTCCTTGAATATCCCTCCTTCGGTAGCGGTACTGTCTTGCTCCTTAGTTAGCTAGGAAAAACCAGTGTTTCGAAAAAAGCGTGACCATCCAGTTGAATCTCGTTACTCTCCCGTGTGATTATGGTCTTGGGCCTGGTTTGGCTTGGGATTGCAAACAATGGAAACTCGTACTCAAAACAACTTATTGTTCTAGGAACGTAGCAAACCGGGCGATCGATATCGGTCTAATCCCGTGTTGCCTGAGTCTTCTATAATATAATAAGTAGTTCCTGTCAGTAAAGGCGGAGTGAGCATGCTTCCACTAGGGGCATTTGCTTCATTAGATACTTGTAGCGCAAACAAGTACTTGAGTCTGAACTCCTTTTAGCCGCCATGATTGTCAGTCACAGCGGGAACCAATAGGAAGTCTCGCCCACTGGCACCACCCTTTACCCACGAATCGGGCCCAACTGCAGGAGGACCAAAGAGATTCCGAGGAACTCTACATAGGGTCCAACCACTCGTCCGATCGTAAGCTTTCCAAAGAAGGCCGAACTTAAACAAATTACTGTCAAAGTTCGTGCGCTTCCAGGTCCGCGAACAGATCGGTATATCGAACCAACCATCTAATGGGCTTTCAGGATTCATACATACGGTCCAGTAAGAGGCAGACCACTTGAGCCATAACCGCATCCAACCAAGGAGAACGGTCCGCTCAAGGATCCCCCTCTCACCGTCAAAGACTAGGTCTTCTGGAAAGACCCGTATTTCACGAGGGTCCTTCATGAAATACTGCAAGAGCTCAGCACGGAGATAGGGATTAAGAGGGTTTCCCCTACCTAACCACCACTCCACACTGAGTCCTGTTTGTCGACCGCATAGTTTGCTAAAGGCCGTCTTCAATTGCTCCCAACGGGTAGATTGAGAGGTCATTAGACGAGAACGAACACGGTAGCCAGCACCAGCAAGCCGCTGGAGCACCGAAATAGAGATGATCCGGTACTTCATGGCCAACTGGCACAGATCAACAGTCGTCCTACACATAGTCAATGCTTGCATTGAGATAGGGGACAAGTCCACAGACCTTAACCCAATACCGCTTAGCAAACTCGAGAGCACCATCTCTTGATACAATTGATTTAGATAATGAGATGGTAACTCCCAAGTCTTCTAACAGACTATGGTACTCTCGAGCAACCTCTTCCGAAGCAATAACTATGTCATCACCAAGGAGTGCATATCCCCGAAAGGGGTGGTGCTCCGCAGAAAGCGCCCTCTTCGCTGCCAACCATACCAGATAATGGTGGGACAACGCGAACAGCGACCAGGAACCATAGAAACCTAGGGCCTGTCCAGCGATAAAAGCTACTGTTCGCTCCTTAGCAACCATTGGTTTGGTAACTAGGTAGCGATTCAGCCCAAGAGTGCTGTTAACCATTGAAGAAGCCATAGTTGGCCCCCACAATAAAGTCATGAGGGTCATTATGACACTTAATGGCCAGCGGTCTGTTGCTGACTTAAGGTCAAAGGAGTCGAGTACAATACCCCTTTTCCAATGATCCCTTAAGGCACGCAATGGACCTTCTTGGTTGAAGGTACCGTCGATAGGAATTGCCGATAGTACTTTCATAGCCCAATCATGGACAGGGCGAAGAAGTCGTTGCTTTACGTAATTACATATTGCAAAGATTCTTCGCTTTCCACGGCCCTCAATAACCTGAGCAAGCTGACCCGTCACCAATGGTACCCCCTCATATGCCGACAACAACGTCGACAAATGAGGCCCGACTTGGGATTCAAATATTTACAAGTCGGCATTGGCAAACCGGGTGTTATTGGGGTCCAAAGCAAACAAAGTCCGCTTTGGCCACAATATACCAGGTGAAAAGTATCCATCCTGAAAGCTGTGAATTTTCACAACATTATGGATGAATGCGGCAAGCTCATGCTTTAAGTTCTGAAATATATTCTGATAACGAGTGTAGGCTCTACATGCCTTGTCGACCACTGGGTCAACTGCAAAACCTGCTGTCTTCCTAACCCAAGGGGCAACAAGAGGTGTAGATTTGCAGGTCGGTTCCCACACAATACCCTTATGAAGCGGTACTGTGTGGATATGTGGAAGATACTTCTGGCGGAACACAAACAATAATACCTGAATCCATTCCTATTTGGGAGCAATAAGAAAAACTCAGATTACACATTGCGGCCGGAAACAGTGATTATGTATGATGCATCAGTACTCGAATGCAAAACAAAAAAAAAAAACATTTCATTATAGTTAACTTTCCTACAACATAATATTTTTAAAAGACGCATAGAGGTTGCACAAGGGAGGGAGATTGTGACTTGATATTTCTCAGTCACCAACGAAACTTCTTGTCAGCTTCCGAGATGGGCAGTGCAGGCACCTCGAGGCATACATCTGGTGGCTATATATACATTACAGATCGTCCGTTATCAGGTGAATCATTGGTCATTTTGTGCTTATATATATATAGATCCCCTACATGCTTCCTTGGCTAACCAATCTTGCAGTTCTTGAGATTTTGTAAAAACTAATTTCCTGATGGAAGTGTGGAACCAAAGATAAGGTTTCCTTGATGCATGATTACATGAATGCACCAACGGAAAGTGGTTCTTCCAACTGTTGCATTCCAAACTACCATAGAATCTGACAAGGAACCTTCTTGGCAGCTTCCCAGCTGCAGCTATCGGTATATATATATATATATATATATATATGTCATGTGGCTATAAATATACATATACATCGCTCATCAGACAAAATCATTGGTTATAATTTTGAGGTTCCCTCTCTGAGAGCTATATATAATGTCAGTCTTCCCTGGTCGACTTGAGATTCTTCCTGCCTCCACTAATCAATCTCATATCCTGATCAATAACCAAACGTCTATTCCTCTGGCCGCTAGTAATTATAATCATTCCATGCACTCCATTTGGGGGGTGTTATTTTTGGTTCTCCTGTTTATTGGGATTGTTTTCCTCTTACTATACTTCTCCCTTAGGCTTCCCATTACTGTCCAGCCCCTCGCTCGTCTTATTACAACCTGGGAACTTCTCTGGTTCCTTACTCAGTTGTTTTCTGGCCTCCCTTATTCTCCCACCAGAGTTGTTTTGGATTGTGTACGCCACCACGGTTGTTTTTAATCTACGGTTTGGTGATCTTTGTAGCCTGCTTAATCGCTTTCATCGATGGCTACTTCACAGTACTCTTATTTCTTCAGTTCCTGGTCTTTCTTTTTCATTCACTACTACTCATAATCAACCACTGCAGGCTGCTTCTCCTCTTCTAACAACCATTGAACTCGACCCAAACATTGTACAAGGACTGTCCCAGCGTGAAGTAGCCATAGATATCGATGATTAAGATGAGGGACTTTGATCGGTTCACGTTGTGTTGATTACACTGTCAAAAACGCTCCAGCATTACTTGTTCTCCTTTGTTCTTCTGGTTCTAGATAGGGTTCATGTTTCTCCTACTTTACTCCTGATCATCTCCATATCAAGCTCCAGCTAGCTACTTTACTGTTCTGCTGCTTCTATCCAGGACTGGCCGGCTACTCCCTCAACGATCAAAGCCCAATAAACTCAAACCACAAGCTTCTTCTGCTGGCCTTTTTTTTTTTTTGTCGTAACATATCATTCTATTATACTCACAATAATAAAACATACATCCCAGATGTTCCAAATGTACCTTGTACATCATCATTGCATACTAACACACTAGAAAATAAAATAGGCAGCATGCACAACCCAGAAATAGAGGCATGAACTACATTATATGATATCAGGTCCGGCCAGTTTTGAGTAGTGCTGAACTGGACATCATGACAGCTCCATGAACCTTCCAAGAAATTAACCCCCGAATAACAATTTAGATGACAGTAGGTCGACTGACGCCCACATCCCCTCCAGCATGCTGGAATCCACCCTGCAATGCCTTTTGGTTCATCAATTTAAATAATGGAGTTGTTGAAGATGTCTGCTCGCCTTTCAAACATTAAAGTCTATCCTAACATCATACAAGGATAGTCTTAGGTTGTATAACCTATAGTTTTTTTCCTGCATCCCTTACTCTGTTTGGCATTTATGTATCTGATTTCAGTGACAGTGAGGCTCTTTAGTTATTTTGTAGTAATGTTTTGTATGCGAAAAGTCGGTCATATTATCGGTATTAATCCAATCAGGAGATAAAATCCAAACTAAATTACAAAATGTTAACGTGATGTACGCTTGTGGGCTATATATCCTATATATTGCCTCTAATGGGAATTGAGCTATGATTTATGGGCTGTGGTTCTTTTTTACGGATGAGCTCAATCCTAAACTTTCTGGATCGGGCAAAGCTCAATTTGGATGATCAAGTTTTTATGGATGAGCTCAAATAAAAAAAAATATTGAAGTGGACCTAACATGTTTTTATTGCCACGTCGCATGTCAACCGGTATTAATTCACCTAGAATTTGGACAGGATTGGCCAGTTTCTATGAGGCAGAGGGACACAATTAATGAAATTGAAATTTCAGGGATATAAATAAGAAAACTGATAAAGTTAAGGGATGTAAATTATTATTTAAACATCAAGAGTTAAAGGAAGGTGAAAGGGCCTTCCCTTTCCTTCCAGTGCCCAAGCTGTGTCGACCCAAAACAATATGTCCACAAAAGTCAAACTGTGTGTGCATATTTGAAGTTCTCATGCATGTAACTTTGTCCTACGTACGTATACACCTCTACTTATTTCAATCTCCGCCCGGATCGTCTTGTGCAAGCATTTGATGGGAATGTCATGTAATTTCCATCCTTTGCTGAATGTTGATGGGCATGCATTGCAAGGTAGATGAAAAGCAAATACCTATTATCCTGAAGTTTGTGTCGTTTGATCATCTTCAGTTATCAAACGAGAGCAATCTAGCAGCATTTCATTTTGCTTGCTTAGCTGGTTGCAAATGTATTAAAAACGTATAAGAATTGGGGTATAAACGTATAAAAGTATAACAAGCGTTGGGGTATAAACGTATAAGATTTGAGGTATAAGCGTTGGGGAGAGGAGAACCACAAAAGTAGTAATAGTTTAAAATCGCTGAAACTCACAAAAATGAAAGTTTAAAATTGCTAAAAGTTGCAAGTTCAGGGTGGTAAAATAATAGTAATAGTAACAATAATAATGGTAAATAATGTGAAAAATTGTAAATTTTGTGCGATGTGGCAAGAGATTTTCCTTTTTTTTTTTTTTTGAGGGCAGGCAAGAGATTTTTCTTAAAGCTGTAGCATTATTGTAATTTATTTGATATCAGAGGATTATGTTACTTCTGAATCCGATGCTAAAACACGCGGACATTAGCAAGAAAATGTTTGTGTGGGTGGTTGATAATTTCAAGACTATAATTCCACGTCATTGTTCATGTTGAGTAATAAGCCTGTATTTTAAAACAAGCTTACAGTTATTGCCATTCGTCCCACATCCCAGAAAAATTTAACTCTGAATTGGTTTATATAAGTATTGGGCGTATGCGCATTACATGTAGGTTGATTTTGCACATGAATTTTTTTTTCTTTTAGAGAACTTAGAAAATATATTTCATTGAAATACAAGCCTTATAGGCTACAGCAAGTACAGCAATAAAAACAAGTCTGATAAAGGAGACTCTATGAAGAGTGGGACTAGTCCGCTACTAAGAGCCCACTAGGGAAATAACGCATCACAAGGAAATATAGACGAGAAGTTCTGCACTACTAATAACAGAGATGACTAGATGAGTATGTAGGCAAATCCTACACTGGGTTAAGGGGAGATCGGAGAGCGTCCCTCCAAAGAGGGGTCCAACATAATGGCAAGATACACAATTCACACAAATTGGAAAATATCCAAATTTGCTCCCATGCACTCGCGAACCTGCAATATTTGTGGAACAGAAAACCACAAACCATATAGATAAATAAAATACAAGCAAAGCAACAGGCATTGCCCCAATGGTAACAAAAGAATCGCCATGATGATCTCCAGAGATCTTAGAGCCGTGGCGGCTAATCAGGGCTTCCCGTAGAGCCTACAAAACACCATCCTTGACGAGCCTGGTTGCGCACTGTGTCAACCTGAAAGCTGGTCACATGTGCGAGCAACGAGCCGTAGCTCCAAAAAACAAAATCCTAGATTAGTTGGGGCTAGTATCCCCAACCTATTTGTCCACAATGCAGAATTAATCGTTGTTGGATATCCAAGTGTGAGTTAAATATCCCACATCGGATGAAAAGAGGCCAAGTGAATGATATATAAGTGGAGAGGACTTATGTACCCAATCCTTAAGGTTTTGGGTTACCATGTGGTGTCTAACCCCACGTGTGTGGATCTCACTTGGGCCTCGCTTGTTTTTTCCCTGGTTATCGGGCTACTCCCGAAGACAAACAAGTGGTAGCGGAGCCGATGGTTTGGCTGGGACCGAGATGGAATCGTGACATGATTTGCCTCGTAGTTGCTTCCCCCACGTGGAGCGGGCTCGAGGCTCCAAATTAAGGCCCCGGATGTGGAGTTATAAGGCGTGACTCTTGAAGATCTAAGAGTGTTGGCAAGCTGGGGCTGATATCAGTGGCCAATTGTGCAAAGGGAGTCCAGTCGCTATCACTCCTGGTGCCGATACTTCTCTCATATCGATAATCTTTCTCTTCTTATAAACTGAGGAGCCTCCCTCCCTGAATTCCACAATTTGTACCCTAAGCTTGAGGCGAGGGTATGCCATCTTCCAAATTAATCTCTCCGCCATCAGCGGGAACAGCCACGGGAACAACATCAGAAGTTTCCGTGGTCGCTTCACCTTGATTGTGACCATCAACCAACTCCTCCTCATACACCGCAGCACGTTTTATTTTGCCACCCGGAATCTCCCTCCCTACCCTTAGAGTGGCTCTCATCCAGGCGCCGAAACTATTGGTGGCCTTCCTTTCCAAAGCTTCATCTTTCCTAATCTTTTCCTTACATGATTGGAGCTTATGATCCAAACGGCCACATCGATAGCAGAAATCGGCCAATTTCTCATATTTAAAACTAATCCATACAGTGTTGCCCACCAGATCCTTTACCTGATTACCTGGCAGCAATGGAGAATCAATCTTAACCAGGACTTTCATTCGAATGAACCCCAACTACTCGTACATATTTTTAAAACAGCCCACCCATCTTTTCGATACGCCATGAGGTGGATAGATCTGGCAGGAGACCATGGATTTGCACCCTGAAAATCGTAGTAGAGAAATCGATTTGCTCGATAGCCAGGCTTGGTGGCCAACATTTCACCACTAGATGTTGGCCGGACACTGACCAGAGAGCTTTTTTAAGGACCTTATTCCGGTCATGTACAAATTCAAAGCCGAATATGGATTCTTGCCCTTTTCAATGACATGGTAAGCACCATTACAAGCCAAATAGGAAAGGTTTGAGCTTTTACCTTAGCCGGGGAGATGTATTTGGAGGAGATGATTCTGCCCACAATATACGTTTGGTCACCAAGGTTGCCACCGTACACATCCTTTATCAAAGTGGATGCAGAGGTACCAATGTGGGGTTGGTCCAAATGGTAAGCGACTTGGTTCAGCTTAAGCGAGGTCTCAGAGGCTGTAAAAATCCAGACACAAGCTGAGCCTAGCCGAGAAAGACGAAAACACTGCGTAAACGGCCAGCGAAGGGATCCGCTCCCTTCCTAGTATAGTGAGAAGGATAGATCTATCTTTACCGCAAATACCTGGTGTAGGCATAGGGAGAATTTATACCCAAAAGGTTGCAAGTGGGGTCGTATAGGTTAGATTGCTCGTGAAGAGAAGGATTCAGACATGTAGAAGGAGGAACTTGGATAAAACTCCAATCCCTTTTTTTTTTTTTTTGTCAAATTGCAGCTTTCTTAGAACTTTGAAATGTTAACCCCCAATTGCATTGATGGGGCTGGGACCCAATAGTTAACTACGCGTTGATTTTTTGGGGCTCATTGTTCGTCACTCTTGCCTTCCCTGTTTTTTTTGTGGGCCTCGTTGAGGGTCGGGCTCTTTGTGGGTTCCCTTCCCTGTTTGTAATCTTTTGTCTATATATATAATATAGCATTTCCTTGTTTCGAGCAAAAAAAATTAGTTTCCATTCCTTGTTCCCATATTAATTCCCTCCTCTTCTCCCCTCAATAGTATGGCACGTTTCATCGATTTGAGGCTCTTATTTCCCCCCATGATAAACCTCTTGTTCCATACATCTCCTGCTACCTTGTTCCTCCAAAATCAGCTGTCTAATTACAATAATCATTTCGTGAATTCTACCATATATTGGGTGATCATGATGTTCTCTGTCCTTACTCTGTTCCTTGGGATAATACTCTACATCTCCATCAAGATCCCTATAACCTTCCATCCCCACATATTGCAACCAGGAGATTTCTCTGTTTCTTTACTCATTTGTTTGCTCGCTTCCCTCTTTTTCCCGCAACACTTGTTCTGGACAGTGTATGCCACCATTGTTATCCTCTATCCATGCTTTGGGGAGATCTTCAACCACATTACTCGCTTTCATCGCTGGGTACTCCTCACCCTCGGATCCCTTCCTGCCCTTACTGTTATTTCCATGACAAGTAGTACCCATCAAGACCAGGAAACTGAGCAACCACCGGCTTCTGCTCTTCTTACAAACACTCAAGTCCACCCAAACATTATCATACAAGAACAGTCCTCCTAGCTAGCTTGTAGTAGCAACCCACAGACATTGCTGGTTGAGTCATATACGTATAGTTTCGTTTTTGCATTACAATTTACATCTATATCTTTTGTCTTGTGTTTTTCTTTCTTTCTTTTTCTTTTTTAATTTCTTGTCTTTGTGTGAAATTATTCTCAGTGAGCTTCAGTTCTAGTTGTCATATATTGTTGTATACGAAGGGATCCGTAATTCTTTTCTTTCTAACTATTTTTTTGTTTAATTTTCTGTTTCGTATTATAAAAGAAAATCCATACTAAGTAGGAAGGGATCAGGCTCCTCTCCTCTCCCGCCTGTAAGTACAGGATAGATCCTGTAGAATCAATCTAGGCCATCAATGTAAATCCAGAGGCTTGTGTTGAAAGAGACTGTAAAAAGAAGTTAATAATGCCCATCAATTATGCTAATTCTTCAACCCTTCCCTTTGGCTTTCCCGTACACTCGCCTTTCGTAGCAAAGAGAAGGTTGCCTCAACTGTCCTCTTCACAGCCGCCTCAGGGACTGCAGTGCCAATGAAATAGGTAAGTTGGCGTTCCTCCAAACGATTGGTACCTCAACTCCGTCAAAAGGCTTTTGGATCATTGGTGCCTCTAGAGTGTCATTCATTATAATGCAGGTACTACACCACGAAATTATGAACTGAAATCTAATCCACTGATCAACGCAGTAAAACATAAAAGAAAAATTTACAACTACAATCAAAGGCTGCATCAGAATCTTAGTTAGACGAACTGGCAAATTTAATCACTTCTCATCTGCCAAGGAGATGTAGATGCAAGTGTCATCCAGCATTCAAGCCTTAGCTTTTTTGTCGAAACCATTGCTTTGCTCATTAATCCGACTGAACAGAGAAAGTGGTAGGTAGGGGTTGAAGAAATAAACTAAAATAGAATAGGAATGTTCATAATTCCTTTTTTTGTTTTCCATCAGGTATCTGGAGCATGCCCCAACGGAATGTTCATAATTCCTTTTCCAGTTAACGAAATGGGAATGTTACGTAGTTTACTTTTATATTGTTTTCTTTTACAAGCCGCTGGATTATAACTAGAACAATTTGACAGGATCTATCCTGTTCCTATAAACAGGGGAGATCTGGGTTTGGAGTAATATAAAAAGCATAACAACTAAATCCTTGGGGAAAAAAAAGGAAGAAAAAAGCAAACTGCTACCCCACACCATACGTTATTGTACACTTGCCTACAGCCTTCACTGAGATTGGGTAGTATTTATGGATAAGCCCAAATCGAAACTTTCTGGATCTCACGAAGCCCAACAGTCTTCTCCATGTTTTACTTAACCGTCACAAGGATTGCTTTTCGTTGTATTAAAAAAACATTCCTGTTGTAAAATGTAGTGTTTCATTTCTTCATTGATTGTACACAGGATGTATCGATAAAGAAGGAAGAAAATGGAGGAGTTCATAACCAAGTAGCACAGGCAGTGAATATATATATATAAGGAGGATAGTTGGGTAGGTACAACTAACATTTACCCATATTTTTTTCATAACACTCCCCCTTAAATGTTATTGTACTTCATTATCAAAAAAAAAAAATGTTATTGTACTTTGGATAGAATACCCTATTGGAATAACTGCCTCATTAAAAACTTTACCAAGAAAAATCCAGTGGGATAAAAACTTGGTGAAGGAAAAAAGAGTACAGTGCGTATCCTACTCCCCCTCATTTTGGCCTCTCTTGGTTTCTTGATGTCGTGGCATGACAATTATCTTCTCGTCAACTTCTGGAGATATGTGCCTTGTCTGATCACTTTTGATACATCATTACTCTTAACTGGGCAATGTGGGAACTTTATCTTCATAATTTTGTTGTTGGGGCATCTGTCTTGCCCTCTTGCTTTCTGTAGTCCCAATGATGCAACAATTTCATGTGTAAAGCTGTAGCTGATTCCGTCTGTGCTTTATGTGGACTGAATAAGGAATCTACATCTGCAAAAATCAACTATACTCTCTTTCGGGTTTACCGGATTACACATTTGCTATTCCCCGAAGATAAGAGCAAATACATATATTGCCAATAGGCTTATATCAAAAGCTTCAGGCTTTATGTTACAAGCAATACATATTGCTCTTAGACAGGGTACTCCAGGACCAGTCTAATAGCACGGTATTTGGAAACCTCTTCTGGAATTCCAATCACTAAACATACAAATTTATTCATACTCAAAATGATTTAAACGCAGTTCAATTTTTGTAATTTCCCGAGAATTAGTTGCTTCAGGCAACTGGGATCCTGCAGGGATCTTTATGTATATCTCACAACTTATGGATCCATAGTAGGCTGTAAAAGCATTCATTGGATGCATTTCTAATTCTTTATATAATGCCAGACCTTTCAAATAATTGCATCCACCACAGGGGAGTGAATCTCCTCATAATTAATACCAGATCGTTCGGGTAAAACTTTGTGCAACCATGCTTTATATCTCATTTATATTTTCCGCACAAATACCCATTTTTCGACCGATCAATTTTACACCATCTGGTGTACGGACTACATGTCCGATAAATATCTCGCTTCGCAAGCGAGTCTAACACAGCCTTTAATTATATCTCTTTGTTTTGGCCAATCATACAGCACCTACATTCATTAGTAGGTTCATGATCCTCTCCGTCGACGGTTATTTCTCGTCGGTTCCATCTTACTTCTGACACTGTAATTGAGATCTCATCATATTCACTTATTTCAGGTACCTGAGTTACTTCTGGAACTTTATCACTTTGTGTCAGAGAATCAACCTCTTCTAGAGGACTTTTAATTCAAACCTCTACTGGAGGCCATATTTTCTTACTGGGCCATCTTATCACATTTGCTCATTTTTCTCTATTGAGAATTTCTTTTTTTTTTGGAACCGAGTATAAACTATAGATTCATTTGCATACTTATATTGTTCTTCAGGAACATCAATTTAAATTGCAGCTGGTAAATAGTCACACTTAATTCAAATGTGTCTGACAATTACATATCAATTTTTCTGCAAGTGAATCATCTTCTTTTGATTATATGAGGATCATCATTCATATATATAATGCATTTCAACAATCTTGAATCTTGATCCAGCTGCTTCTTTCCTCCCCTTTATGTTGGGTAAACTCTATTATCAAATTAACATACCCAACATACACAACATATATTCCCAATCTTCTTTAAGGACCAACAAAACAATGCTGTGGTGGAGCATTTTTATACTATATAATCGATGGTCCGAAGATGGGAGATACTAAGTATGTGACCATTAATCAATTAAAGGGGAGATCTTATCATGTTGGCTTGATGCACTCAAGTGTTGCTGCATATAAAATACCCTTTTCTTAAACAGTGATATTTCATCCATGGTCCTGCAATCAATTGTCAATATGGCCCAGATCTCTTTGGGTTTATTTCCAATGATATGCATTATCCATTTGAAGAAATATACCAGCATTATCTAGACATATAGTCTAGTAACATAAGTAGTGCCATATACCGCAAGTGGTTTAATTAATAAATCAGTGCGCACAATGCCAACTTGCTTTACATAATAGACCATCTAGTCGATGCATCGTAAAAATTACCTAGATGGTTAACACAGCGGATTTATCAGTCCGCGTTCATGTCCCTGAATTATTCTCAAAATTGCTGGTGATACTAGGCCAATCTCATCTTAGGAAGGCCGTACAATTAATTTCGCAGCAAAAAACACATAGAAATTCATTGATTGTAAAACTTCTGGTTTTTTAATGAATGATCCAATAAATTTCGTGCATCATTATTGACCCGGGATGGCCCAACCGGTCTTGCCAAACAATAAGTCTATGTACCAACTTCAAGTTGGTGCCAGGTTCAGGCTGCTATTTATGTGCCAGCTTCAGGCTGGATAACTTATTTACCAGCTTCTAGCTGGTGCATACTAGCTATAAATTACATATCTATCAGCCAACTTCTAGTTGGTCTCAGCTTCAGGCTGTATAAACTTGTGTATTTAAACACTTAAATTTTCTAGCTTCAGGCTAGAGCATTTCAGCTTCTGGCTGGATATGTTAAGTTTCAATTACTCTATTGCTAGCTTCAGGCTAGCTATATATGTGCCAATTTTAGTCTTATTTCTGCCACTCATGTCGAAAAAGATTAGAATTATTGGACAATAATTAAGGTAGTGGCAAACTTTTCAAAAAGCAAAAACCTCGAAGATTGAAAAGCTTTGGAGTTTACTGACAAATAATACAAAGTTTTAATTACCGAAAAATCTTCTGGATCTTTTCGGAGACAGAAAAAAGGGTCCACATTTGAAAAACTGACGCCTAGCTCTCTAATCTCAGACTATAAGAAGGGGAGGCGGTTGAGACAGGAAGATGCAGAAAACATAGAAAAACTCAACAAGAAGAGAAAAATGCCTTCCCCAGCTACTGTTTTCTTTGTTGAGGGTGCCTCTTTAGGAAGAAGGAATAGGTTAGCTTATAGCATGGTGAATGAGCAGCAAAAGGAATTACCGAATGATCTGGCGAGAATTCCTCATTTAGTGTTTGTTGATGAACTTTATTCATCTAGGTTCTTTGTAACTCCTATGGAAGAAACATTCTTCCTAGAGGACCAAAGCAATCTAAGGGCTTCCTTTTATGGCTCGACTAACTCTATCATGTTTTTCATATCTAATAGACTGCAGGAATTTCAGCTAGAGCCTTCATGTCAGATTTTAAATCAAAGCAGTTATTATCAGGTTTCCATGATGGCTCGAAGCGTCCAAAGGGTGACTGGGTTACCACCTACATGGCCTAAGGTACGACTTCTACTGTGGAATTGGAGGGGTGTAGCAAGAAGGTCCCAAGATTTTGTGCGTACCTTAAGGGATCTGAAGAATCAGTACAAGCCTAACATGGTACTGATTACTGAGACTTTGTGGCAAGCAAGAGAGAATCATGGTGAGATTCCACTTCATTTTCCTCCAACGAATCGGTTTGAGATACCTGGAGAAAACAACATGGGTGGTATGTGGTTCTCCTGGAACGACAGTGTTAGGGTCAACATTAATGGTGAGGCTCAGAGTTTCAGGGTTAATGTTGAACCCAACAGATAGATTACTGTTTAAACATATGTATGAGAACCATTCTTCTTTGAATGTTCTCCAGTTATGTATCCGTTTATGCAATAATAATATGCATGTTTGCTTTGAGCCTTTTCCATTTATTATCTCATTTACGCCCACAGGCACAAATAATTATACTGTTTTATTCGCTTCAAGGAATAGATCAGAGTCAATTCATCGGGATCCATAATAATTTATTTTATTACTAGGAGTGTCTGTACTCTTCAAGAGTATATACTCTTCCAGAGCGTAAATATACGATCTTCTAGATCATATTTAAAACATGTGTTCTTCAGGAACATATTCGGATTTATACTCTTCTGGAGCGTGTTAATCTTTTTCTCATTTCGAGATGTCATAATATGTTATATTGACATCCACGCATATAATTCTCCCCCTGTGGATGTCAATTTTGCATTGTCTTCGAGACTAATGCTTGGACATTTTGCTAGAAACAATTATAAAGCACTGAAAAGTAAATAAAATAAATCGCAATGCGTAATAATTTAAACTGAACATAAAATAAATTGAATATAAAATGAATTGCTCCTTGAGGGTAAGCAAGTAGAATATCCATCTTCTGGTGGTCATATAATTTCTATCTTCTGGTGGTAATAGTTTTTATTTTCGTTTTTCCTTTGAAGGATCTTCAAGATCTTTTAAATGGTAAGACTTCGAGTCTTCGTTGTATTTTCTTTTATTGAGTCTACTGGACTCTGATATTTAGTCTGCCAGACTATTATTATATAAATTCCTGTCGGCATTTAATACTCATAATGAATTTCTTCTGGAAATTATAAGGGTCTCGAATAACATAATTTAAATAAATAATTAAATAACCGAGAAAAAAGAAAAAAATAAAAGTAATGGGCCTTACATAAATTAGCCCAATAAAAATGAAATTATCGCAAAGCAAATGCGATGGGCCTTATACAAGCCCTATAAAATCGAAAAGAAAGTAAAACGAGAAATTAAGTACAATGGGCCTTATATGAGCCCAATTGAAATGTAAAAAATAGAATATTAAAATATAATGAGCCTAATATGAGCCCAAGCTTAATATAAACAATAAAATAAATACAATAACCTTCCGGTCTTTTGCTGCATTTTTCTGTTATCGAGTCTTCTGAACTCTTTCATTTAGTCTTCGAGACTATTATGCATTTCAATGCACTTAAACATTTAGTGCCCATATCAAATTTCTTCCGGAAATTTTGAGAGACACAGATCAAATAACATAATGAAATAAATAAATGCCGAATTAAAATAAATAAACAGAGGCTTTTTCTTAACTATCCCAATTAAAATAAATGACAGAAAATTAAAATTTTTGGGCCTTTTAATAGCCCAATCGGAATCTAAATAAAATCATAAAAATATGCTTACTCGACAAATCTTTCAGCAAGAATATATATAATATATTATACTAGTATCCGGTTACTATTCCGGTATATATATATCCTTTGATTTTCATTTTCCCAAAAACCTCCTTTTTTTTTTGATTTCGGACTGGGCCAAGTCCAAGCCTAGCCCAACAGACCCAGGAGCCCAAGGCAGCAGGCCCGCAGCAGCCCAGGCAAGCCCAGGCCCGCGCAAGGCCAGCCCAGGCCCAACATCCAAGCCGGCGAGACCACAGCCCACTGGTCAGTGAAAGCCCTGGTTTTTTTTTTTTTTGGTGGGCCAAAATAGTGTCAGCCTAGATGTGTAAACTGTGCAAGCCCAGGCCCGGAATACCCAGACCCAGCAGAATAGGCCCGCGACCCGTCGGGTCAGCCCGACCCGTCTGGGTCGTCTTCTCCAGCTCGCGGGTCACGCGCCTTGGCGAGTTGCAGGCGGCGACGACAGGCAGGGCGGTGCAGGAGAGGCTAGCGGCGTGGCGTGAAGGCAGCGGCGGGACAAGGCGCCACAGTTGGCGGCCGAGCGAGCCCGCGTGAGGAGGCGAGAGGTGGCTCGACCCGTCGGGTCGGTCGTCGGCGCGGGACAGATCGGCAAGACGGGCGACTGGGCGAGGCCGGCGGGAGGCGTGGGCGGCGGCTGGGCGACGCGGCGTGCTGGAGGCAGAGGGAGAGGAGCGGCCGTCGCGGGTTGAAGAGGCAGACCCGACTTGCATTGTCGGGTCACCGGGCTCCCCGTCGGGTCTTCCCCTCCCGGCGGCGGTTGCGGATGGGGATGGCAGCGGCAAGACGGCGACGGCGCGGGGAACGCGCTGGTGGCGACGGTGAGATGGTTGGCGGCGCGGATCGCATCCGCGTGAACAGTAACCGAGTGTTGAAAGGTGACGGGTTTTTTCTTTTTCTTCATCCTTTTCATTCTTTTTCTTCACTTCACTGCGAATTGAAGCTCGGGTAGAGGCGGCTTCGTGCTGATAACGTGTTGTAAAATGTAGTGTTTCATTTCTTCATTGATTGTACACAGGATGTATCGATAGAGAAGGAAGAAAATGGAGGAGTTCATAACCAAGTAGCACAGGCAGTGAATATATGCCAAGTAACACATCATTGCTACCCGAACGACAAGATCAGAACTGATTCACTATGCCTCGGAATATGTCATCGTCCTTTCGTCACATTATCAAGATTAGACTGAGACATGGAAACGTCAATCTCGTATATGTCTAATCTATGTTTCTTGATCCTCGAGTTAACTGTATAAAACGGATACCCGTGAAATCACCATATCACATAATCCGAGCGTGGCCACGCATTTAACAGTTCAACTCTATCAAGAAACCTACTCGATAATATACCCGTTATATGGGTCGGACGAATCCCCTCTGGATCATACAAAACCCGCTACATATTACATCATATACCCAATGATTACCCTTATGTCCACCCAGTTACGGATGACTAGGAATAATATCAAAG
>JAKUCV010002881.1:55623-72549 GCA_028386065.3 Turnera subulata | reverse complement strand
CACAGTTTCCTCTAATACACGGAAAGGCTGCAGCAGTATCTGATCCAAGTCGTCAAAGTGTTGCACGGTAAATTCTGCCGCCCGCCCTTACCTGCTCTACTCTACTCTAGTGATTGTTTTGTACATAGCATTATAGCAATGAAACCATATATACGAAAAAAGAAAAAAAAAAGTAGGCATGCATTGCCACTGCGTGATTGATCTCCTTCATTATTCAGATTCTTGTGTACGAAACTTCAAAAGATGACTACGTATAGTTCCTCTGTAGCGTTGGGCATGACGCAGCGAAACTGAAAACAATAATTGGAGACAAGAATGTTAGTTGCCACACCGGCACCACTACTACTAAAGGATCACAAACTGGCCTAAATTACCCATCAATGGTGGCTAAAGTACCAGAATCTGAAGCTTTCAAGATTGTGTTCAACTGAACAGTTATAATTGTTGGTGTTGCCGACTCCAGCTACAACGCCCAAGTGGTGTCTTCTCCAAAACGCAAGATCACAGTGGCGCCTCAACTTCTCTCCTTCAAGGCCATAAACGAGAAGCAGTCTTTTACTGTGACCGTTGAAGGTGAAGGCTTGCAAGATCAAACGTTGGAGTCCGCCTCAGTGGTGTCGTCTGATGGCAAGCACAATGTGAGAAGTCCACTTGTTGTACATACAGTGGTGCCGGATGATTATTGGTAGTTTTCAGTCAGTTGTTCATAAGAAAATCAGACCTGCAACAAGTTTTCTATACGTCAAGAACATCATGTGAGAAGGAAATTGGTTCAAGCACCCTTTTACATAATTATAAACATAATTATATTCCGAGTTGTACGTTGCTTGAATTGTTGTTCAATTTGCGAACAGTTGAAGTGTTATTCTCGTTCGGGTAAACTAAAATCCAGTTAAGCCATGTGACAAGAATCATATATTTGTTTGAAACTGTTCAGCCACCCATCAAACCAAAAACATAAACCAATGAAAAATGAAAAACAGAAAAATGTATAGGAAGGGAATAACATTCTAAATTCTCCTCGTATTTATTCATGACATGCAGCACAAATCCCCAAAAGTTCTTGCCAACCCGTGATGAGCAGACCTTGAGACATACAAATCAGAAGTTAGGAACCCAATTCTCGCAAACCATGAGGTGAAGAAACCAGACAAAAGCCGTGTACCCAGTACCCGCAAAACTAAAGCCGAGGACCTGATTCTCGCAAACCCCGGGATGAGATGATTCCCAAAGACTGAACGTTGAATATCCAGTTGAAAAAGATGAGATGATTCTTTGTCAACGACCCGATAGATGAGATGATTCTATCGCCTCGGGATGAGATGATTCCCAAGCAAAACCTAGTTGACAAGGATGAGATGATTTCTTGTCAACAACCCGATAGATGAGAAGATTCTATCACCTCGGGGTCAGATGACTCCCGAAAACCTGGGATGAGATGATTTCCAGAAACCGAGGGCCAGTCCCTCAAAACTTCAAGATGAGATGATTTCTGAAGAGGAGCATGAGATGCTCCGAAACTTGGCACACACACCACACATTTATCATTCAAATTTGGTTGTTCATTTCTTACGTTGTTTCGTCCTTAGTTCCTAAGGGCTCATCAATGAGGGGCATCTGTGAACACCCAAATTTGACCCACAAACATTTTACTAAAACTAGATTCCAAATATGCTTAAACTTGAAGTTAATGAGATGATTTGATTTTGAGTTAAGGCATGGTAAGAATTTAATTTAGTAGAATTAATATATTTTGGTAATCTAAACCTTTGTACATTTAAACCTTTGGATTAATGAAATGATTTGATTTTAGGGTAAAACATATAATAAGGTTTATTTACATTAAAATACATTTCATTTCATTGTTAAGGCTCCTTTAGTTGTTTTTAACCCAATTATACTGGGATGATTTATTTTTGGGTTAGGAATGGGTTTAAGGGTCCAAGTAAATGAATTCTCCAGAGTTTATCCACCCCATTAAAACAATTCTTCAAGGCTAATTTTAGCTCTGATTTTTGTAGTTTGGGTACGATTTAGTATGAAATGGGTGTTAATGTGTATTTAACCTGTTACGGAATAATTTAGGGGAGTGATGATCAAGTAATTGAGTGATTCTGGGTTGATTGGGGGTTTGATTACGCAGTAGGATCAAATCAGGGCTGAATTAGGGGGATTGGGGGTCGAAAAAGGAAAGAAGGGGTGACACGCGTGGTGACCGGCGGTCCTCTCGTGACGACCGCCAGGTGCTGGCGGACATCCCCACATGACTGCCGACACTGGTGGTCTTCCAGCAGATGACCGCCGGCAGTGGCCGTCATGGGTGCCCAGAATCCTCAATTTTTTCGATTTTATTTCTAATTCGATCCTACGCGGTTTTGGACCAGATTTTTGGGCATAATCTTCACCATTAAGCAGGTCCATGCCCTAGGCTTCCCAGAACACTATAAATAGGACCCCTCACACACATTTCAGAAGACACAAAATTTTTCTCACATACACACCCATAAGCCTTGAGTGCTTGGAGAAACTCTACCTCTCCAAGCCTAGAAATATACTCTTAAGCAAAAACTCTGGAGAAATTTTGTGGGAGGCATCAACAGTAGTCTAGCAAGGAGGAGTCAAGAAGAGGACCAACCATTACGCTTAGAAGTAGAAAGAAGGTGGGTGTAGAACTGAACCCATTACAAGGAGCTAGAGGAGGGCCACAAGAGGTAACACTTAACTCTTTTTGATCGATTCTTGCTGATCACATGATGATGTTTTTGATGATGTAAGTGGCTGAGTAGTGCCATGTTTAGAACTACGTGGCTTTGACCCCGGTCACTCGGGTACGTAGGTAATCTCGGTTTTACAACGGGATGCAAGCCAAATCTTCTTCTTCTCCCCTTCTCTTTATTTTCCAAACATGCACACCTACACAAAGCTCATTTGTATTTTACAACTGCACAAAGTCTCGACCCAACATGGATGGGTGCCTAACACCTTCCCATCCGTGACGAACCCCCGATCCCATGTCTTTGGTTCGCCATGCCCATGTAGCCAAAAGGAGTCACACAAAGATTTTTCCCAAATTTTGCCCTTAATAAAATTTGGGTGGTGACTCCATTGACATAGGATTGACCCGAAGAAGAAGGTGAAAAGGAAAAGGTGAATAGGCCCAAGTGATTTTGGGTCGGGTATTCACAGAGTCCTATGAAAAATAGGTTGTTTTGCATCAAAAGGCACCTGAAAGCAAGAATCAATTAGTAAAGGCAATGTTAGCGAAAAGCAAGCTAAAACAGTAAATAAAATGCATGATTCCTTACTAAATTCTTGGCCAAAATGATATTTTATGCTCTAATTGGTATACGATATGCACACATATCAATCACCCAGAAAAGCTCCAAAGTCTGTCAACCAGGAACCTGAGTGGTCCCGAATAGCACCTCCCACACTAGCACCCGTCACCATCGAACGAGCCCTATCACTAATTATCTTCACCTAGCCCTGAGCCGGCGGGGACAAAGATACCCGTATCAAAGACCGCAAGCCCTGATATGCGCCTCTCAAACCAAAGGCTAAAGAAGCCAACTGACCCTCAAGAATCCTTACAAATACAATATGCAATGAACCTATGGAAGAGGAGATCTTCCCTTCAAAAACTACCAGACTCGGATCCAACCACAGAGAATGTAGAGAGACTTCAGAAACCACATCCCAGGAAGCTGAAATTCGGTTGATAAGGAACCGATTGTACAGGCTACTAGCACACCACCGAGACAAGTCTAAATGGAAAAACAAGCCCCATGAACTAGGATTAATAATAGAAGCCCAAAAATTCTGAATCACACGACAATCCCTCAACATATGCAATAAAGTCTTTGGGGCACCCTGACAATGAGGACATAGTGAAGAAGCTGATAGATGTTGCCTATATCTTTCAGAATTCGTGAGCAACTTTTCCTGGAGAACAAGCCAGAGGTGCGTATGCATCCTCTATGGAACCTGAACCTTTCACACCTTCTTCCAAAGCTGCTCAACCTCATCCCAATCTTCCATAATGCTATTGCAGATATGGATCGAATTTTTGATCTTGTAACGTCCCGGCTTGTCAACTGTAAGTACAGACCAACACGGGACCTTTCCAACATACTTTGTCCTCACTCGCATGTTTCCGGAGAAAATTTCTCAGGTGGTCACCCATCCCAGAATTGCTCCAAGTCAAGCACGTTTAAATTTGGAGTTCTTATAGAGTGAGCACCGAAAGGGTAGGTGCACCTTGTTGATATAGTTAGTACCCATCAAATCATTTAAGCTATTCTCGATTGTACAGTCCCATACCTGTACAACCTCGAAATCACTTCATTTGAGCTATTCTTGATTCTACAGTCCCATACCCAAATAATTACAAAATTGCCCCTACACAGTCTCAAGATCTCTCCTATTCCGGAGTGGATTTGGTTCATTCATGTGCCCCTCTGTCTAGAAGCCTGCTGGAAGCCGCTCCTTCTCCATGCTCATTCCGGCACCAGCGTGAACTTCCCAACCTCATAGATCCCGGGTGTCACAGATCTGGCCATGGTTAATGTTATATTCTGGTTCAGAGCCCAGAACGGTGGTTTCCCATTTTCTAATTCCCAGGTGCTCTCTTGTGTTGACTCAATCAAACACTGGAAAACCCGGTGCGAGACTTTATTCTTCTAGCTTATCCACCCTAACATCTATTGTAGTCATTGTAGTTGCTGTGCATGTGTTGTTTGTTACTTCTCCTGTTGTTGTATATTCTCCTCAAAGTTTTTGACTCTTGAATAGATTCTGGCCTCCTTGTGGCCTGATTTGTCCTTGTAAGTGGAAGTTTTTCTTTTTCTAAATAATAAGACATCGTTTGCATAAAAAAATCTCATCCCAATCTTCCGAGCAAAGCAAAGAGTAAGCAGAGGCCACTGTAAAAAATCCACTCGCAGTTCCCGCCCAGGAGGGCTGATCCGGACCATTAATCCCCATGGGAGGGGCAATATCAGCTAGCCGTAAGCGAATGGACTCCGGCAGATACAGGGATAATATATCCCAACACCATTGTCCCATGAGATCAACAAAATTCACTACTGGTCACCCAGCTAACTCCCCAGGGACTGGAGCAGTTACAACCAAAGCAAGGATGCCAAGATCTTCATTCCGCAGGTCTGTCCAAAAATGAATCATCCGACCGTTGCCAAGAGAACACACAATCCCACCCAGTATTGTCCTCCATTGGTCGTAGATCCCATGCCACAACAGAGACCCACGACCTTTAACCAACTCACCTGGAATAGGAAGAAAACGAAAACGCGCACTATATTTCGAACATAACACCCGAACCCACAATGCATCACGGTGGGTAAGGATGCCCCGAGCCAATTTCATCATAAAACAATCATTCATAATACTGGCAAGACGGATGCCAAGGCCACCCGAATCCTTCAGTTGCATAACTGTCTCCCAGTTCACTAAATGTAGCTACCCCAAATAAATTGCCTAAGCATCCAAAGCTTTTTTTTATATATACTAATCGAAGATTTTATTAAGAAACGGAGAAAGATATAAAAACAATAACTACTGTTACAAATTACAAGAATAGAAACTAGTACATCACAAATATACAAGAACACGGCGACATAGATTTTGTCTTGTAGCAATGCCTTCTTGAGTGGCCCAAAGAAAACACTCTATTTTGGGAGGAGAGAACTGCTAATGACTGTATTGTCATTCAAAGCACATCCTTTCTTTACAGAGTAATCAGGTGTAGATGACCCTCCCCATATACAACGATCAGACCTGTTTGGGAAAACATTAAAAGCATCACAGATATCTCGTGGTAAGCGCGCTGTTTGCATGGTACAGGCCGGCAAAGATGTAAGCACAAATTTAAAGTGTTTCTTATTTCTAGTAAAAGGCAACTTACTCAAGCAGTAAACTTCATAGTTATTTCTCAAGAAAAGGTAACTGTAATGAGGATTATTGCACATACGACTCTGGAAATTGAGAGACAGTAGGAATTAAGAGACACAGGAATGCAAAAGAGTAATGTTACAGCCTTACAGGGGAATGAGCATGGAGAAATTGCACCTAGGGACATTCTAGTTTTTAAGCGTCTCAGAGTTGGAGATGACTGCTGAAGCACTGAAGGGGAAGGTAAGATGAATAGACTATACGATCCGCATCCGCAGCAGTGTTACGAAAAATTCTACTGTTTCTTTCCAACCAGATTGAGCGAAGGTTGCAAGGCCAATGGTGAACCACCAGGAACGACTACAAAAGATGGGAGACAGGAAGGTCCATTGTAGGATGAAGTCTTCTAGATTTTTTTTGATGCTAAACGAATGATCTTTATTGATAATATTTACATTACAGAAACAGAGGACCTGCTTGAAGTACTATATGCAAGCAGGTCAATTACTGCCATGAGCCACAGTAAGGTAAACACATACACAGATGCTCAAAAGCACTCTAAGCACAATTCTCCTGAAAAACAATTACACATTACATGCGAGTAAATTAAAAATTCTACGTGGAGCCTTCCAATTCTTGACGAAATCTGCATTTGACAAAACACACGAAGCAGCAAAGGGAAAGTCGTGACATAGAGTTTTGATCCACAGGGTGGCATTAACCAAAGCTAACTCTACCACCCTGTCCACATCTGCAGTAGTTCTATTAAAGCCCCTCTTGTTTCTTTCCAGCCATATTGACCAGAGAGTAGAGTAAGAAATCATAACCCAGAGCGTCATGTTGCTGTACATAGGAGATATAAATGCCCATTGCAAGAGGAAATCTTCAAGTGATGATGGCACACACCACACCACCCCCCACCAGCGACCAATCTTGGACCAAATGCGCCAAGAAAACGGACAGGTCAGTAACATATGATCCCGAGACTCTAAGCAAGATGAGCACAAAGGACATATCAAATCCGCCAAAGGAATGATGCCTCTATATCTAAGCACATCCTTGGTGGGTATCCCATTATTTAAAGCCAACCAAATCCAACACTCTACTTTAAATGGGGTGAGGGAGAACCAAATGTACGGTTTAGATCTGATTAGTCCCATCTGAGAGTAAACGAATTCCCTACCTCTAGCAACTGAGAATTACCCATTGGGGTCATCCTTCCACCACCATTGGTCAGCCTTTTCCGTCTGAAAACACACCACCGGGACCATTGAGGACATGGTCTCAACATCGCAGACTTCCCATTCTCGCAAGTGTCTTCTCCAATCACCCTTCCATCTTGGACAACCGTTCATAACGGAAAGGCATTCCGAGAATGACATTGATTGCGTATTAGATGTAGAGTATAATCTCGGATATAAAGCCTTGAAACATCCGAGGCCAATCCAATTGTCATGCCAAAAAAGTGTAGAACAACCATTCCCTATCTGAATACGGCAACCCCTAAACAGTGCAGTACCATTGTTTTCATCTTGCCCCGCAACTGAAACAATGTCTCGCCAAAGTTTGGATGCGTTATTGCAGTTAAAATCTGGACTCATAGTAGAAGAGGGGAGTAAATATTTGCGCCTGATCATCCCCTTCCAAGGCTTATCCTCTTGCCGTGAGAAACACCACATCCACTTAAATAGTAAGCATTGATTCATTACCTGTAAGTCAATGGTTCCCATACCTCTATACTTTTTTGGAATTGAATTCTGCTTCCAAGCCACAAGGCAAGCCTTCCTAGATACCTCCATCCCATTCCAAAAGAACCTTCTGTAAGAAAATTAATTTCCTTGCTACCGCCACCGGGATACGCAATAGAGACATGAAGTACGTGGGGAGCCCACTCAAAACAGATTTAATGAGGGTCACACGACCCCAATTGAAAGATGTCTGGCCTTCCATGCCTTTAGCTTGCTGGAAAATTTATCCAAAATAGGTTTCCAAGCTGCGACTCTTCCCATGTTTGCTCCCAATGGATACCCGAGGTATGTGAAGGGAAACTGGTCCACCTTGCTATGCAACAAATTAGCCAATTCTTGCACCTCCTTTTGCCTTAGACCGATCCCAATAACACTGCATGCTCTTGTAAAAATTTATGCTCAACCCGGACAGAGCTTCGAATACCCTTAGGCAACGCTTGAGGTTCAAAAGAGACGAGGTTTCGGCTGTGGAGAATAGTAGTGTGTCGTTCGCGTACTGCAAAATAGACATAGGCATGCCGTTCACCTGGATTTCTTCAACAATGCCTAAGGAGGCCGCCTTGTGTAATATGCTAGATAGCCCCTCCGCAGCCAAATTAGTCTTCTAGATTGGCAGGGAGACACCAATTCACATTCCACTACCTGCACAAGCTAGACCACACAAGCCAGGAAAAGGGACAGTGGAGCAACAAATGGTCTCTGGTTTCAAGGCTAGTATGGCACATGACACAAACAGAACCCCGCAAGGGAGATAATCTCCCTATGCGAGTCACTGCACATTCTTTGCTCAGAATGTTTTCCCTTCCCAATTACATCCTGAACACTATTCTGTTTCAGGTTGAAGTATCTAAATTTCCCAAGGACATCCATATATAGTTTTAAATGTAGAAATGAATGCCATTGTAATGCCATTTTGTAATCAAATGGACAAAATGATGATGGACACATTGTCACGCCCCCGCTAAGCGCGACCGGCCAGGTACCATGTGCACCCACTCTTTGCCACAGGGCACCCAAAGGCCTTTTACCAAACCAACCAGAAGCTTGTTGCCTCTGCCTCGCGGGTTACCAACCAAAACATAAGCGCAGCGTAAACGGAAGCAAAACCGACTATGCAAAGGCAACAAAGACATTAACAAGTACCAAAACTCATTTATAAAAATAACTCCACTAATGTTATAAAATCGTTGCGACAAAGGGGCACTAACTCTTCCTTTACAAAAACATAACCTTCAAGTAAAAACCAATACAATTAAATAATTAATTTAAATAATTAATGGAATCCGACTCGACTATACCCATCGACCTATTGCTCGTACTCTCAATCTCGCACCTGTAAGACAAAGGGAGAAATAGGGGGGGGGGGGGGGGGTGAGTATAAAACTCAGCAAGTAAATAAGCCATGCAAGAAAGTAATCACAAAATGCACACAAGGCTCCGCATGGGCAACACACAGTCAAGCAGCACATAAATGGTGCAATGCACAGGTACTGGGCACTCACGCCTCGGAACAATCCATTTCCAAACCACCGTGACCAGGCCCACGGGTAAGCCTTGTGATGTACTCTGGGACTACTTGCATACCCCAACAGCCCTGCACACATGCACAATCATATCCCACAGCCCCACGTACGAGGCATAACCGAATAGCCCACAAGTGCATATGGCTTGCTACCGAGGCACACACAGCACCCTTCGTGGCACCACCCAAATCCATATACGCCAACTCCACGTTGGCCCTTTTCCATATTATGCCAACTCCACGTTGGCCCCTTTCATATACGCCAACTCCACGTTGGCCCTTTTCCATAATACGTGCACCCTTGTGCACCCAACCAACTGGCCAGTGGTACCACAATCATACACGCATTCAAGATAATGCAATGCCAATCAAAACCATCACAAGTGCAATGTCAATCACAAGCACATCAAGTGCAATACCAAACATCAGCACCACAAGTGCAATGCAAACAAGCCAACAAGGGCAGCAAGAATGCCACAAGCATACAACAAAATCACATGCACCAATAGGATGCCATTGCATCACAATCATCCACAAATAACCAACAAATCCCAACTGAGCATATTTCGCCCTCAAAGTCCAGCAATGAAAAATTAGTCCAAAATGACCAGCAAGCCAAAACAACACACAATCATGCACAATAAGCATGCAAAATGGCCTTCCGCCCAACAAAGGTGCACTAGCAATCACTAGCCCGCATAACCTATTTACTTACATAACCATTAAGCTTCCTCAGGCCAATTCCCTTCTTTTGGAACCATTGGGTTCCCTTGGCCTTATTCCCCTGTTACACACACAGAAATTCACATTATAAAACCATAAAACCAACCATAATAACCAAAAGACATTTCAAGCACACAATACTCATCTTTCTCCAATTCTGGCAGAAACTGCCCTGCACCAGCAGCAACTTCAACTCGACATAACCCAAACCTACAGGCAAAATCAGCCTCATGCCTACAAATCAAAGTGATAGTCCCACGTCTTAGCTTTCCAGAGGCACTAACAAAACTCAAATCCAATCTCTAAATCGCCCGATATGGCTCCTACACTCGGTCAGGGTCAATCAGCAAGTCTGCAGCAGAACACTCAACTTCCAGAGGTGATAACTCTCTCATGATAGCACCAAAATCAACCAAACCGGTTCCCAATTAAAGCTATGGAAGTTAGCTAACTCTGGGCTTTGGTTTCACTCAATTACAACTGGGGGTTTGGCCGGAATCCTCCTTTTAGTGGCCAGGGGTCTGTCTGGCCGAGAGCAGAACCCCTAGGCTCACTCCCCTCATTTCCCCTCTTTTCTCTCCTTCTCTCTCTCTCTCTATCCTTAGCCACGAATTTGGTCTGATCAAAATGGTAAGAGGTGCCTGGTTTCACCCCTTAAGTGATGGTAAGTAGGTGACTAAGCACCAACTTGCCACACTTGCCAACTTGGTGCCACTTGCACCAAGTTGGTGCCACCTCATGCTTGATTGTGGCCAATTGGCCCGTGCCACACAAGCTGCTAGCTTGCACACCCAAAGTCTCCAGCAACATATTTCCGAGCCACATGTCGAACTCCGATTGGTCGATTTGGCAAATTACACATTTACCCTTATCGAGCCCAATTGTGCACCGACGGGCACACCAATGTCCCGGTTGTGCACCATTTCGCACCAAATCGAGCTAACCAACAATCCCCTTGGCCAATTGTGCCTCTAATGCACCTATTACACCAAATAAATATATTCCAATCTTTAACCATCATTTATTGGCCAATCAAACAAGCCGGGCACTCTGTACACCAAAATAGGACAATTGTGCCATCGGGTCATTAGAAACCTATGTGTGTGCTCTAAGCCAATCCAATGCTCACCATTGCCCTCAATCCGACACCAATTTATATTATCGTGCCCAGAACCCGCACTAACTTGTACACCACGAATGTTATCATCGCCTATCGATTTCCTGACATAGGAACCAACAATCACGAACATCCCCAATAAACGTGTTACACCCAACTCTTGTAATGTTGGCATCCCACTATACTCTAGGGTGTACTTAGGGGTATCACAGTATCCCCTCCTTCAGAAAAATTTCGTCCTCGAAATCTGAATATTACCATAACCTCAAAGATAAGATCGATCTTTCAGTATAACTCTTAATCAACCTTAAATATTCTCATAAGCGATTGCTTTACTCCATATTCCATTCTTCCTCTATCTTTACTAAACCTCTCAACTAGTACCTCCCTAACTTAGATACTCCAAATAACGTGTCTAGTTCACCAATATAAATGAAATACTTCCTTATTGTCCCATCTCACTCTAACCCGTGTCACAGACCTTAATAACCGAATCATATTCTCATAGATTATTGCTCTTCTCACCGTCCATACACCCTTTCTAACACCACCAAAAGCTTCCACCTCTTATTTACTCCACTATGGTGCACCAATAGTGCACTACTGTGCCAATGGGTCAACAAAACCAATTACCCCAACCGGACCACAAATGGGTTACCCGCACATTGGTGCTCATTGGTGCGCCAATCGCACCAACTGAGCCACAAAAATATCCCACTCAAGCCAATTGCATACCGAATGAGCCAATCATACTTCCGCTGCGCAACTCCGCTTAAACCTCAACATCTAAACTTAGTATCATCTCCCAAGCATTACCATCCTCAAGTGTTTCCATTAACAAAAGATATGATCAATTTCCTTTCAATTTCTGGTAATAAATCCCAAAAGTATGCATCAATATACCTCCTCAGAAGTTAACACTTCATAATCTAACTCCAAATAATCAAGACTAACTCTAAATAATCATGAGGTTCAATCATTCTTTAACTACGAACCCTATTCTAAAACTTGGCATTCCCGACCAACTCCTTCAAACCTTACTCATCCTTAGGTTACCCGACGCTATCTACTACCCCAACGCTATCTACTACCGTTAACTTGCTAGTATTGAGTTAAGGCTCCCAAAATACAAAGCCACTCCATACTTAGACATCATTCTTCTAAAACACTTTCCGCCTATACCTCAATTCTTCCTTTAGTTCAAAAACTATCCCAATCCTTCACATGACATACTCCACCATCATTTACACATCTTTAAATCCACAAAACCATTACTTACTTCCTTTAGTACCATATTCCCAATTGTTCCACACCAAGATAACCGGCCCGTGAGTTTCCAAAGCAACACATCAAGCAAACATGAAAACACAGGAACACATAAAACACAAACAATGCATATAGAACACAAACCTCTCACCAAGCCCAACTTCTAACTCGATGGGTATTAGCCAACGAGACTGAACAACCTATGCCCCTTTAGCAAAATTATAAAACCAAGCCTCCTTACCAATTCGGTCACACCCATATGACAGAATCGACATTAGACACCTATCCCTTTTATGAAAACATGCTCCGCTACCATAACTGTCACGCCCCCGCTAAGCGCGACCGGCCAGGTACCATGTGCACCCACTCTGTGCCACAGGGCACCCAAAGGCCTTTTACCAAACCAACCAGAAGCTTGTTGCCTCTGCCTCGCGGGTTACCAACCAAAACATAAGCGCAGTGTAAACGGAAGCAAAACCAACTATGCAAAGGCAACAAAGACATTAAAAAGTACCAAAACTCATTTATAATAACTCCACTAATGTTATAAAATCGTTGCTACAAAGGGGCACTAACTCTTCCTTTACAAAAACATAACCTCCAAGTAAAAACCAATACAATTAAATAATTAATTTAAATAATTAATGGAATCCGACTCGACTATACCCATCGACCTATTGCCCGTACTCTCAATCTCGCACCTGTAAGACAAAGGGAGAAATAGGGGGGGGGGGGTGAGTATAAAACTCAGCAAGTAAATAAGCCATGCAAGAAAGTAATCACAAAATGCACACAAGGCTCGGCATGGGCAACACACAGTCAAGCAGCACATAAATGGTGCAATGCACAAGTACCGGGCACTCACTCCTCGGAACAATCCATTTCCAAACCACCGTGACCAGGCCCACGGGTAAGCCTTGTGATGTACTCTGGGACTACTTGCATACCCCAACAGCCCTGCACACATGCACAATCATATCCCACAGCCCCACGTACGAGGCATAACCGAATAGCCCACAAGTGCATATGGCTTGCTACAGAGGCACACACAGCGCCCTTCGTGGCACCACCCAAATCCATATACGCCAACTCCACGTTGGCCCTTTTCCATATTATGCCAACTCCATGTTGGCCCCTTCCATATACGCCAACTCCACGTTGGCCCTTTTCCATAATACATGCACCCTTGTGCACCCAACCAACTGGCCAGTGGTACCACAATCACACACACCTTCAAGATAATGCAATGCCAATCAAAATCATCACAAGTGCAATGTCAATCACAAGCACATCAAGTGCAATACCAAACATCAGCACCACAAGTGCAATGCAAACAAGCCAACAAGGGCAGCAAGAATGCCACAAGCATACAACACAATCACATGCACCAATAGGATGCCATTGCATCACAATCATCCACAAATAACCAACAAATCCCAACTGAGCATATTTCACCCTCAACGTCCAGCAATGGAAAATTAGTCCAAAATGACCAGCAAGCCAAAACAACACACAATCATGCACAATAAGCATGCAAAATGGCCTTCCGCCCAACAAAGGTGCACTAGCAATCACTAGCCAGCATAACCTATTTACTTACATAACCATTAAGCTTCCTTAGGCCAATTCCCTTCCTTTGGAACCATTGGGTTCCCTTGGCCTTATTCCCCTGTTACACACACACAAATTCACATTATAAAACCATAAAACCAACCATAATAACCAAAAGACAATTCAAGCACACAATACTCATCTTTCTCCAATTCGGGCAGAAACTGCCCTGCACCAGCAGCAACTTCAACTCGACATAACCCAAACCTACAGGCAAAATCAGCCTCATGCCTACAAATAAAAGTGATATCCCCACGTCTTAGCTTTCCAGAGGCACTAACAAAATTCAAATCCAATCTCTAAATCGCCCGATATGGCTCCTGCACTCGGTCAGGGTCAATCAGCAAGTCTGCAGCAGAACACTCAACTTCCAGAGGTGATAACTCTCTCATGATAGCACCAAAATCAACCAAACCGGTTCCCAATTAAAGATATGGAAGTTAGCTAACTCTGGGCTTTGGTTTCACTCAATTACAACTGTGGGTTTGGCCGGAATCCTCCTTTTAGTGGCCAGGGGTCTGTCTGGCCGAGAGCAAAACCCCTAGGCTCACTCCCCTCATTTCCCCTCTTTTCTCTCCTTCTCTCTCTCTCTCTATCCTTAGCCACGAATTTGGTCTGATCAAAATGGTAAGAGGTGCCTGGTTTCACCCCTTAAGTGATGGTAAGTAGGTGACTAAGCACCTACTTGCCACACTTGCCAACTTGGTGCCACCTCATGCTTGATTGTGGCCAATTGGCCCGTGCCACACAAGCTGCTAGCTTGCACACCCAAAGTCTCCAGCAACATATTTCCGAGCCACATGTCAAACTTCGATTGGTCGATTTGGAAAATTACACATTTACCCTTATCGAGCCCAATTGTGCACCGACGGGCACACCAATGTCCCGGTTGTGCACCACTTCGCACCAAATCGAGCTAACCAACAATCCCCTTGGCCAATTGTGCCTCTAATGCACCTATTACACCAAATAAATATATTCCAATCTTTGACCATCATTTATTGGCCAATCAAACAAGTCGGGCACTCGGTACACCAAAATAGGCCAATTGTGCCATCGGGTCACTACAAACCTATGTGTGTGCTCTAAGCCAATCCAATGCTCACCATTGCCCTCAATTCGATACTAATTTATATTATCGTGCCCAAAACCCGCACTAACTTGTACACCACGAATGTTATCATCGCCTATCGATTTCCTGACATAGGAACCAACAATCACGAACATCCCCAATAAACGTGTTACACCCAACTCTTGTAATGTTGGCATCCCGCTATACTCTAGGGTGTACTTAGGGGTATCACAGTATCCCCTCCTTCAGAAAAATTTCGTCCTCGAAATCTGAATATTACCATAACCTCAAAGATAAGATCGATCTTTCCGTATAACTCTTAATCAACCTTAAATATTCTCATAAGCGATTGCTTTACTCCATATTCCATTCTTCCTCTATCTTTACTAAACCTCTCAACTAGTACCTCCCTAACTTAGATACTCCAAATAACGTGTCTAGTTCACCAATATAAATGAAATACTTCCTTATTGTCCCATCTCACTCTAACCCGTGTCACAGACCTTAATAACCGAATCATATTCTCATAGATTATTGCTCTTCTCACCGTCCATACACCCTTTCTAACACCACCAAAAGCTTCCACCTCTTATTTACTCCACTATGGTGCACCATTAGCGCACTACTGTGCCAATGGGTCAACAAAACCAATTACCCCAACCGGACCACAAATGCGTTACCCGCACATTGGTGCTCACTGGTGCGCCAATCGCACCAACTGAGCCACCAAAATATTCCACTCAAGCCAATTGCATACCAAATGAGCCAATCATACTTCCGCTGCGCAACTCCGCTTAAACCTCAACATCTAAACTTAGTATCATCTCCCAAGCATTACCATCCTCAAGTGTTTCCATTAACAAAAGATATGATCAATTTCCTTTCAATTTCTGGTAATAACTCCCAAAAGTATGCATCAATATACCTCCTCAAAAGTTAACACTTCATAATCTAACTTCAAATAATCAAGACTAACTCTAAATAATCATGAGGTTCAATCATTCTTTAACTACGAACCCTATTCTAAAACTTGGCATTCCCGACCAACTCCTTCAAACCTTACTCATCCTTAGGTTACCCGACGCTATCTACTACCCCAACGCTATCTACTACCCTTAACTTGCTAGTATTGAGTTAAGGCTCCCAAAATACAAAGCCACTCCGTACTTAGACATCATTCTTCTAAAACACTTTCCGCCTATACCTCAATTCTTCCTTTAGTTCAAAAACTATCCCAATCCTTCACATGACATACTCCACCATCATTTACACATCTTTAAATCCACAAAACCATTACTTACTTCCTTTAGTACCATATTCCCAATTGTTCCACGCCTAGATAACCGGCCCGCGAGTTTCCAAAGCAACACATCAAGCAAACATGAAAACACAGGAACACATAAAACACAAACAATGCATATAGAACACAAACCTCTCACCAAGCCCAACTTCTAACTCGATGGGTATTAGCCAACGAGACTGAACAACCTATGCCCCTTTAGCAAAATTATAAAACCAAGCCTCCTTACCAATTCGGTCACACCCATATGACAGAATCGACATTAGACACCTATCCCTTTTATGAAAACATGCTCCGCTACCATAACTGTCACGCCCCCGCTAAGCGCGACCGGCCAGGTACCATGTGCACCCACTCTGTGCCACAGGGCACCCAAATACCAAACCAACCAGAAGCTTGTTGCCTCTGCCTCGCGGGTTACCAACCAAAACATAAGCGCAGTGTAAACGGAAGCAAAACCAACTATGCAAAGGCAACAAAGACATTAAAAAGTACCAAAACTCATTTATAAAAATAACTCCACTAATGTTATAAAATCGTTGCTACAAAGGGGCACTAACTCTTCCTTTACAAAAACATAACCTCCAAGTAAAAACCAATACAATTAAATAATTAATGGAATCCGACTCGACTATACCCATCGACCTATTGCCCGTACTC
>JAKUCV010002881.1:20097-55327 GCA_028386065.3 Turnera subulata | reverse complement strand
TCAAGTGCAATACCAAACATCAGCACCACAAGTGCAATGCAAACAAGCCAACAAGGGCAGCAAGAATGCCACAAGCATACAACACAATCACATGCACCAATAGGATGCCATTGCATCACAATCATCCACAAATAACCAACAAATCCCAACTGAGCATATTTCGCCCTCAAAGTCCAGCAATGGAAAATTAGTCCAAAATTACCAGCAAGCCAAAACAACACACAATCATGCACAATAAGCATGCAAAATGGTCTTCCGCCCAACAAAGGTGCATTAGCAATCACTAGCCCGCATAACCTATTTACTTACATAACCATTAAGCTTCCTTAGGCCAATTCCCTTCTTTTGGAACCATTGGGTTCCCTTGGCCTTATTCCCCTGTTACACACACAGAAATTCACATTATAAAACCATAAAACCAACCATAATAACCAAAAAACAATTCAAGCACACAATACTCATCTTTCTCCAATTCGGGCAGAAACTGCCCTGCACCAGCAGCAACTTCAACTCGACATAACCCAAACCTACAGGCAAACTCAGCCTCATGCTTACAAATCAAAGTGATAGTCCCACGTCTTAGCTTTCCAGAGGCACTAACAAAACTCAAATCCAATCTCTAAATCGCCCGATATGGCTCCTACACTCGGTCAGGGTCAATCAGCAAGTCTGCAGCAGAACACTCAACTTCCAGAGGTGATAACTCTCTCATGATAGCACCAAAATCAACCAAACCGGTTCCCAATTAAAGCTATGGAAGTTAGCTAACTCTGGGCTTTGGTTTCACTCAATTACAACTGGGGGTTTGGCCGGAATCCTCCTTTTAGTGGCCAGGGGTCTGTCTGGCCGAGAGCAGAACCCTAGGCTCACTCCCCTCATTTCCCCTCTTTTCTCTCCTTCTCTCTCTCTCTCTATCCGTAGCCACGAATTTGGTCTGATCAAAATGGTAAGAGGTGCCTGGTTTCACCCCTTAAGTGATGGTAAGTAGGTGACTAAGCACCTACTTGCCACACTTGCCAACTTGGTGCCACTTGCACCAAGTTGGTGCCACCTCATGCTTGATTGTGGCCAATTGGCCCGTGCCACACAAGCTGCTAGCTTGCACACCCAAAGTCTCCAGCAACATATTTCCGAGCCACATGTCGAACTCCGATTGGTCGATTTGGCAAATTACACATTTACCCTTATCGAGCCCAATTGTGCACCGACGGGCACGCCAATGTCCCGGTTGTGCACCACTTCGCACCAAATCGAGCTAACCAACAATCCCCTTGGCCAATTGTGCCTCTAATGCACCTATTACACCAAATAAATATATTCCAATCTTTAACCATCATTTATTGGCCAATCAAACAAGCCGGGCACTCGGTACACCAAAATAGGCCAATTGTGCCATCGGGTCGCTACAAACCTATGTGTGTGCTCTAAGCCAATCCAATGCTCACCATTGCCCTCAATTCGATACTAATTTATATTATCGTGCCCAAAACCCGCACTAACTTGTACACCACGAATGTTATCATCGCCTATCAATTTCCTGACATAGGAACCAACAATCACGAACATCCCCAATAAACGTGTTACACCCAACTCTTGTAATGTTGGCATCCCACTATACTCTAGGGTGTACTTAGGGGTATCACACACATCCCTACTACTAGTGTATTCTGTGTTTCCCTTATGTTTCTTTGCTGCTCTTCTACGTATGAGTCTCAGGAATAAATAATATAAGAATCGTTTAGCATCAAAGAAGATTCGGCTTGTGCAGGTTTATGGTATATGAATTTCGTCCATGTAAAGTGTAATTGACAAATTTGAGATACATGGACAATAATTAGTTTTGTCGCTTTGGATCTAGATGGGGAATGTTCCTCGCATGAGAGGCACAACTTTAATCGTGTGGTATGCACCCCCTAGATATCTTTCAAAAAATTTTGAAGTATTTTTCCATCATTTGGTATAACTTTGCTTGGTTAGAAACTTAATTATAGTACTATGCTTCTAGAGATAATGAAATGGAAGAAGAAATGACCTAATTACTTTAATCCCCCAATTACAACATTTATCCTTTGATCACTGATGGCATTCTACATTTATTTCTAGGGTATACATCCCTAGGAAATTACATGTTCTGAGATTACAAAAGAAAATACATTGTTTTTTTTTTGTTTACAGACAAAAGAAAAAAGAAGATACATTATTAAGAGTTCGACCTCTTATCAAAAACAAAAAATTAAAAAATTTAATCCCACCGTTCCTTCCACTTATGTGATTCAGCCTGATAAGGAGGAATTTGGCCTTCCAACAGAGGGGTTGTAGTAGCAGACCTATTCTGTCCCCTTCTTGAATCTCCTCTAACATCACCACCACCCTCTAGATTTCCAGGAAAAAATGGTGGGTGCGGCACCAGTCAACTTCAGGGCCGAAGCCAATCAAGAAAAACTAATTTCTTTCTTGAGCTGATGTTGGTTATGCATGCCTAACGCAGAGGGAATAGATGATACCACAAACATGCCAATACCATTGAGCAGCAGAGTCCATGGACCAGTGAGCCAGTTTCCCCAAATCCTACATCCAACGAGAGTTATAACATAAAACATCGTGAGTAAAAAATGGATTGTTTCATCCCAAACTTTCTCGTCATGTGGAAGAAAGTTTATCTATATTCAAATAAAAACAAGGATCTTGTAACCAAGACATGCATCGTCGTTAATTTAATTATATTACCCGGCCGACGCATACGATATATGGAGATATATGGGAGCTTACCAAAAGATTTCTGGTAAATCGTCGATCCAATAAATGATTAAAACTTCTCAGCCCTATCCACCACCACCTTCTTCTTCTTCTTTCTTTCTTCTCTCTTGAGTATACATGGGAAATAATCATAAGAATGGTTTGTGGCGGTGGCACTTTCAGTACTTAGTAAGAATGAGAGTATTGTGCAGATGACAAAGCCGCTTGTGATGTTTATATAAGGTTTGTATAATGGGTAGAACCTGTCGGTCTATTTATCTTGTTTGTAAGAATCAGATACATACAGCTGGTGTGATCTTCTCTTCCCAAATTTTAACCAATACCAGATTCATTAAGAGTATGTGCATAGTGTTTGATAAAATCTGTGGGCATTGATAGATGTACATACCAGGATACCATGATCCCTATATGGAAATAAAGAACTAATAGAGAAAGAAATGGTAAAATCTGTGGATTGAGCACAGACCAAATACATTTTTTTTAACTCCACTAGCTGTAAAAGGATGCTCTCAACCCCCTTCCTTTCTCAACCCATGTCACCCGGTCTTCTGGGTGACTACCCCACCTTCCTCCCCCACCGTAATATCACCGCTCCGCCACCCCTACTCACACACCCCTGCCCACCTGTGAACCACACTCAGCCCCATCCCAAACCACCTGTTAACCTCCCCTCACCTCCAACAGCCATACCTCACCCCAACCCCAAGCCGTTGCACTTTTCAAGATGGAGTAGAAAAACTATTCAAAATGTCATTGATAACAATCTTGTTATCAGCATCTACGTTGAGAAAGTACCCCTGTGCTGGCTCCCTACTGACTTACACCTTGTCATGTCCAGGTTTGGGGAGGTGATGGATGTGTTTATCCCTCGCAAAACCAATCGTAACGGAAATCGTTATGCTTTTGTTTGCTTTAGGAACAATGCGGATACTCAGGCACTTATTCACAGAATCAGCTCGTTGAATGTGGATAACGTTTGTCTTGTAGCAAGTCTGGCGAAAGGTCGTTCTTCTCTATCCACTACTGGCCATAAACCTTCACCTACCCGACTCTACACATCCCTCGCCCCTCGTTTCCTCATGCTCACAACAATCCCACCAACCTCCTAACCAAAACATACGCTGATGTAGTGCAGAGTGCTAACAGTAATCGCACCGCGGAGAAAGTGTACATCCCAAAGGACCAGTCACCCACCTGGTTTGATAGGTGTGCCTTTGCAGTCCTTAAAAACCCCATTCCTCTCCATAGCCTGACAGCAATTCTGACCACCAATTTCACCGCGAAACCATCCATTGTTCCGATTGGTGGTGTCTCCTTTTTGATTAAGTTCCCATCTACGGAAGCCTTAAGATCAGTGCTCGCAGAGAAGCCTATCATTGTTGACCAGATTTTTAGGGAATTCAGAGCCTGGCATGAAAGTGACACTGCATCTGATCGGCTTTGTTGGGTCCTAATTAGGGGCACTCCCCCCTCTTTATGGAATCTGAAATTTTTCAGAGCAATCTCTGCTCACTTTGGTTCTCTGGTGGATTGCAGTTCGGAGACCACGCGCCAATCTAGACTGGACGTTGCTAAGGTTTTAATTCTAACCTCAAATTTTGCTTTTATTAATCGACATCTATCAATCCAAGTTGCTGGCAAGGAAGTCAAAGTTGGTATTATTGAAACACAATACGACCCTCTTGATTGGGAGTGGTCGTCATCTAGTCTCCCCATTGATCGCACCCCTACCGCCTCACCTTCCGATCACCGTGCGGCACATCGTCATGATCCCTCATCCTCTTCTCTACCTACCCAGCCCGTGCTCTCGCCTCTGTCCTGCAACCAATCAGATGAGTCGAAGGTTTCGAGTTCCCAAGACCCTTTCAACTTGAGGCCAGTTATCAATAAAGTCATGCACGGCCATGCGCTGCCTTCACATAGCCTTTCACAAAATTCGAAACAGACCCCATCTGAGCTGTCAGAAAACATTCCTGGGTCAGTTCAAAACATGACTCACTCCCCAACCAACCCCCATGTGCCTCCCCCATCAAACTCAAACCAACTACAGTGCATGTCTAGCCCAACCACTGACACATCTGAGGCAAGCCCAACCCATGAGATTAATCCCACAACTCCCTGCCCATAGCCCATAGTCGTGAGCCCACCAAACTTGCCCATAGTTCCATATCCTCTTTCACTCTCTGTCCGAAACCCGTCCTTCCAAACCCCATCACCATCCATACAACCACCACAATGTGAATCATCTTCTTCCCACTCTTACAACCTCCACTCGCTATCCTTTTGGAGTGATCCCTGTGAACACCTCGATTATGATCAATCATCCTTGCAAAACTTCGTTGAAAGAAAGGTTATGGCTATACTCAAAGGTATGCAGGCGAAGAAACGGACCAAATTCATCTCCAAGACCGGAAGCATCGTTTGAACACCAGAAAGTCGGCTATCCATCACTGACTCTGATATCTGCCGCCAAAACAAGAAGATTCATGAAGAGGCCCCGGAGAATTCCCTTATCCCAGTCTCGTTTACTTCCGTGGAAGTGAATGAAACTACCAGAGTCGGGGGATATAACTGGATGGGACAGGTCCTCATGTGTTGCAGAGACAGATCAGATGGCTGAGAACTTGGTCCAATCCGAAGTTGATAAGTGGTTGCGGTCTCGGGCCGACGCCTAAGATCCCCGGTTAGTGCTCAGCGCCCTTTTAATTGCTCATGTTTAGTTTGATTAGCTGGAATGTCCGTGGGATTAATTCTCCAAGTAAACAAGCTTAGGTTAGAAATCTGGTTGGTCGTGTTTCTGCAAATTGTTTGTTCATTAGCGAAACTAAGTGTACCAATATCAATCTTCAACTTTGTCATAAAATCTGGAGGCCGGGTAACATTGAGTTTGCCGCTGTTGACGCGAGAGGTCTGGCAGGTGGTCTACTTCTTATTTGGGACAGTAACACGTTTAAATTATCCAAGGTTGTCTCATCCTCTAACTGGATTGTCCTCCAAGGAACCTTTACCCACAATAATTTTAAGGCTACCATTTGTGGTGTGTATGGGGATCCCCAACTTGAATCCAAAATTCAGATGTTTCACGACCTGATTGCTTTGTCTACCGAGTTCCCCGATCCTTGGATTGCCCTCGGGGATTTCAATGAGACCCTTTCTACTTCCGATCGCAAAAGTGGTCGTATTTACAATCGAGGTGCTGCTGCTTTCAGCGAGTTTATCCACAGCCTAAACCTCATCGAGTTTGATTTGACTGATAGGCTATTTACTTGGGGGAACATCAAATCGGCAAGTCGGATTGATAGGGTCCTTGCTGATGGACCGTGGCTCATTCACTTTCCCAACCTATGCTTGAAATTCGGAAGTAAAATGAAGTCCGATCACTGCCCTCTATTTCTTTCTCAAGAGCAAATTTGTTGGGGGAAAAGACCATTCCGATTTATCTCTGCTTGGTGGGACTTCCCCAAGTTCCAAGAGGTAACTGTTGATATGTGGAAACAATCATGCCAGTCATATCCTGGGAGATTTAATCTACTTAAGAAATTGAGTTTTATGAGGAAGCTACTATCTAGGTGGAACAGAGACGTATTTGGGGATGTGAACAATTCTATTGCCTCAATTCAAGCCGATATTGACACACTAGATAAGATGGCAGAAACTCCGGACCTATCTTCATCTGAGATTCAGAATTTTCACAACCTAAAAGAGCAGCTCCAAATCAGGACCAAGCAATCGGACTCATTGTGGAGACAAAATTCTAGAATAAAGTGGTGCATATTAGGGGATCGGAACACTAGGTTTTTTCATATCTCAGCGTGTATAAGGGGAAGTAAAAACAAGATTAATCAATTATGTCTTGACGGCCAATTTGTCTCTGACCCGGATACTATTAAGGCTATTTCGAAAGATTTCTTCTCTAACCTGTACTCTCAGTCACATAAAACCAGACCCTCAATTGGTTCAATCAACTTCCGACGTCTGGATGCTATCTCTACAGCCAATCTAGAAAGACCCTTCACCATGGAGGAAGTGAAACTCGCCGTCTGGAATTGTGACAGCTCAAAGGCCCCGGGCCCGATGGTTTCAATTTCTCTTTTTACAAGAGATGTTGGGAAGTTTTAAAATTTGATTTGTTCGACTTAGTATCTCATTTCTTTGATACAGGTAAACTTCCCAAGGGTGTCAACAAATCCTTCATCACCCTCATCCCGATGATACCAGTGGCTGATTCGCTGGATAATTTTAGACCAATAACCCTGGTCAATGGTATTTACAAGATAATCTCAAAGCTCCTGGCGCAGCGTCTAAAACTGGTTATGCCTCTCGTAATCAGTAAACATCAATCTGCAGTCATCGAAGGCCGCAACATCATGGATTGCGCCCTCATGGCCAGTGAAGTCGTCCACTCCTTGAAGTCAAACAAATCTGCCTCAATTGTCTGGAAACTTGATTTCAAAAAGGCGTATGACTCCATAAATTGGAGTTACTTGCAACAGGTGATGGTGTCTATGGGTTTCGGTCCTAGATGGAGGGCTTGGATTTCGGAATGCTTGTCTTCGTCATCTTTAGCAGTGTTATTTAACGGTTCTCCGACTGAGGAATTTCAGATGGAAAGAGGTCTTAAACAGGGAGACCCTCTCTCTCCCTATCTATTCAACCTCGCGGCTGAGGGTCTCCCTTGTGTCTTGTCCAAAGCTGTTGAGCTACAACTGATTAAAGAAGTGGAGGTACATAATATTCCGGTTACCATTCTCCAATACGCCGATGATACCATCTTGTTCTCGCCTGCGGAAGCTTCTTCTTTGATGAATCTGAAGCGTTGCCTATGAGTCTTTGAAACATTATCCGGGCTGAGTATAAATTTCCACAAGAGCAGCGTGGTGGGTATTGGAATCAATCATAGGCAAGTCGAATATTTTGCCACCATGCTCCACAGTTGTGTTGAACATTTCCCTCTCAAGTACCTTGGCTTTCCCCTCGGAGCAAATATGAAGAGAATCAACGCATGGCAGCCGGTGGTGGAGAAATTCAGCAATAAGTTACAAGTTTGGAGAGGAAAGTACCTGTCACTCGGGGGAAGGATCACTCTTATCAGGTCCGTGTTGTCAGGCCTACCTATTTATTTTATGTCTATGTATCAAATGCCTGTGGGGGTTGCTAAAAAGCTCATTCGTATCATGAGGTCTTTGTTCTGGAAGGGCATGGATTCGCCCCGAAAGCTTTGTCTTCTAGCGTGGAAATTCATATCAATCCCTAAAGAGCTTGGAGGTGTTGGTATTGTGGACCTTAATATAATGAATCAATGCCTCTTATTTAAGTGGCTATGGAAACTTACTCAGCCTGGGAATGAAGATTGGAAGTTGCTCATCATGAATAAATGTGGATCATCCCCTCCCTGCATGAAGCCTGAATTCAGATTGGCTGATGCCTCTACTGCATGGCGTGATATTGTTCGTTCAGGTGGAATTGAGAGTCAGACTGGCTGTGATCTTTGGATGGGCTCACGCATCAGGGTTGGCAATGGTCTTAGCACTCGATTTTGGCTTGATAATTGGACTGGTAATGGTGATTTTCGGTCTAGATTCCCTCGCACCTTTTCTATATCTCTTTGTCAGAATTTATCAGTGTCTGAATGCCTACATCTTGTTAACTCTCAACCACGCTGGATTTCATCTTGGAGAAGGAATCTTTGGGACTGGGAGATGGGTGATATACACATCATCGCTGCTGAAGTTTCTGGTACTCTTTTGCAGCCTTCCGCCGATGATAAGTGGACCTGGATCGATGGGTTGTCTTGCGAGTACTCTGTCTCACGAGGAAGGTCTTTTTACTATAAACATCTCGGCTTGTGCAATCATAAACCTTTTGTGTGGCTAAACCTTATGCCTTTCAAGATTGAGTGCTGGACTTGGCCAGCATTAAACAATGGGATTGCAACCAAGGATGCTCTAAGGTATCGTGGCATCATACCCCTCAATGAATCCTTGTGTGTTCTATGCAATTCTCAGGTGGAAACAAGAGATCACCTTCTACTTTTATGCCCTGTCGCTTGGCAAGTGTGGTCCAAAATTTGCAACTGGTGGAATGTACAGTGGTGTTGCCCTGCAACTCTGGATGATTTCCTTTGGCAGTGGGTGTCACTCCCTCACTCTTCAGACTGTCGGGCGTCTTGGCTCATCATTGGGTTCTCTGGACTATGGTCCCTATGGCTGGAGAGGAACAAGAGGGTATTCAATAAGGTGTTTGCAGATATTGATAAGATATTTGACAGCATTCTGGTCCACGCCACCTTTTGGATTAAATGTTTACAGCCTCAATTCCCCTTTAGTACATGTTTTGTCCTATCTAATGCTGTGTCCATCAAGAACTGGAAGTCCCCCAAATGTCAATTTTCACTTCTTCAAAACAACCCTTGAATCCTGTAATCCTTGTTTCTGAGTTCTGACGCGTCTCTAGTAGCTTGTACATTCTGACTTATATGTAAAGTTTCCAATTCATAATAAAGAGCATTGATCGCATCAAAAAAAAAATCTGTGGATTGAGCGTTTCATATTATTTTCCTTTGTCTTATATGAGATTACGTAGTAGGTCTTATCTGGATTAAGATCAAGTAAGTTAGTCTATTTGTCTTAGGGCAGTAATGCAGTAAATCTTCTTTTCTAACAATCAAACTTTTGGTATTATCTTCATTTATCTAGATTACATAGTAGATCTTATCTAGGATATCTAGTAACTCTATATGTCTTATCCAGGTACGTTGTAAATCTTCTTACCAAACAATCAGGCAAGAAAATCCTTCTTTATCTATAATATGCCCCACAAGGATATGCCACATGTACAAGTGTACAACTAGCCTAATATCATTTTTTTTATAATTTTAAGTACACTAGAGGGCATGCCACCCTAAGTGGGTTTGGCCAAAAAAAACGGCAGGTATAGGTACCATTTCCTTTATTAATATGATGCAGATAAGTAGCACTTAGACCATGTACACACAAACATTAGAAAATGGAAAGATTATCCAGGTAATAAAATAAAATACAAATAAGGCAAGATACCAGAGGCGACCTAACCCTAAACCTAGGCACACTGAGTTATTGTCCTATATATAAACATTATAAGCGGCTTTGTGTACAATCCACTAGATCTTCCACCCTGATAACAGCGCCTCCACAAACCAGCAAAACAACCCTTCTATTCAATCTGTTTATATGATCACTCTACCATGTATTGATGCAAACTGAAGAAGGACATGGTAGTGGTGGTGTGGTGGATAAGCCTAGTGCTTAGGGCTGATATATATGTTTGATATCGGATCGCCGATTTACCAGAAAAGCTTTGGTGGGTATTTCTTCCCTATATATCTTCTGTTTCTTTATGAATCTCAAGTTGTTTTTTTTTTTTAAAAAAACAAAAAATCTCAAAGTATCTTATATATGTGTTTTACGTTTCATTTTATCTAATATAACCCTGCTTACTTTGAGAAAATATGATATATCAGTAGATCTGGTCATATGATATATTGACTCATAGAAAAAAAGAACTCTGTTAATTAAGTTGTAGAACGAGAAAATTATGATAACCATATTAGTTTTACATCTAGAAAAAAAAAATACGTAGGATTCTCTACAGTTTAACTAGAAAAATTAAGCTGGCATGTTTTTTTTATACACAAACACTGCTGCAGATTCATTTGATCCGCTCAAAAGAATAATCTACTTTGGTCAAACAGTGTCTGTTTTGCAAGGCTGACGTTCTTTCATTAGTAATTGTTACAAGTGGTGGCTTTAACCATAGAATTGAAGTTAGTATTGTCCTTGGACAGTAGTTTTCTATAGAATTTCCGTACCCAATGTGTTCCACCATAAATATTTCTTGATATAGAGAAAATTTGTAATGAAAGAAACTTGAGTTCATGTGGAATAAGTCTTCAATTTAAAGAAACCTAGCTATATGCCTTAAAGTTGATTATTAAGAGCTTAGGAATTTTATCTATTTGGCAAGAAATTTTAATAAAGCATGAATGTTTAATTCCAGCTGAAGTTATTGTAATGCAATTTTTTTTTTTTGATGCTAACGAGATTTTATTGTAATGCAATTATAAGAGTCACTGTTTGTTTGCTTTTGTAATCAAAGTTACGCTTACTATTTTCCCTCCATGCAACACAGTTTATCAAATATACTTAATCCAGCAATTAAATAGTTTCTTTCAATTAGAAATGACACTCTTTTCAAGGTAAACTTTTATATTTCAACAAGAAATGACTGCCCCACGGTGTGTGTGTGTGTATGTATATGTAACTTCAGTAGCAACAGATCCTTGAAAGTTGCCTTAGGCCAAACTACTATTTGGGTTATAGTAATATCATTTTCTTTACCATAGAAAAGTATTTTCTATTTTCCCTCCATGCAACACAATTTATCAAATATACTTGAGGAATGCTAGCAACACATCCTCCAACACACCTTTTTCAATACACCCATACTCCTCTAGCCACCTAGCACACACTTCCAAAAAATTGACTTACTACGTGATAAACAACACGTGGAACATTAACATTAAAATGAATAATTGATAATACGTAATATCCATTCATTATTCATAATACGTAACATCCATACTTCTGTAGCCGCCTAACACACATTTTTTATTAATTTTTTATTCTTAAATAATTTTCTTCTTTTTTTATTAAGAAAAAAGCAGGTGCATACTTATGTAGACTGGAGCTGATTAAAAATATTCAATCAATTAAAGTACTAAATACAAGGTATAGTATCGCCTAATCAGTTTTTTTCTCCACAAAGTAATGGTCAATCCACTACAGAAAAACAAAAACAAAAAATATTTTGTTTTGTTTTACTTAGGTGCTAATCTCTCTTCTTTCTTTTTTTTTTTTTTTGCTTTCGCACTGGTGTCCTCGGCCAACCCACCTTTAAGGGATAACAACGGGCCCAGACTAATCCAGCTCATGGCATGATTGGAACCATAAAGGTTGGCGCCATTAGCCCCTAGAGTGTTGCGTTTTCAAGACTCGAATTCGAGATCCCTTGGTTAAGCTAGAACAACTCCAACCAGTTGATCTAACCCATCGTGGTTAATTTCTCTTCTTTCTTGTTTTGTTTTGTTACAGAAAGAGAGAGAGAGTTATTTGAAGACGATGTCTTTTGGGTTTCCAAAACAAAAAAATAAAAAATTAAAATATTTGTTAAAAGATTTAAAAGAAAGAGAGTGTTTCATGTTAACAGGGATAACCGGTTAACAAGTAAATTCTTGAGAAGTGTGTGTTGAGGAGTATGAGTGTGTTGAAAAAGGTGTGTTAGAGGGTGTGTTGCTAGCATTCCTCTATACTTAATCCAGCAATTAAATAGTTTCTTTCAATTAGAAATGACACTCTTTTCATGGTAAACTTTTATATTTCAACAAGAAATGACTGCCCCACGGTGTGTGTGTGTGTGTATGTACATGTAACTTCAGTAGCAACAGATCCTTGAAAGTTGCCTTAGGCCAAACTACTATTTGGTTTATAGTAATATCATTTTCTTTAGCATAGAAAAGTTTCATTTTCTTAATTAGTTACACCATCCCATTCTTTTACAGGATGCATTGAATTGAGTTTGCCGAGCTTCCATTACACCGTCCTATTCTTTTACAGGCTGCGTTGAATTGAGTTTTCCGAGCTTCCAAACTTGAAAGTTGCCTTTGATTGCTTCTTCGAGATCATGGAAGACAGTCTGATCCATTCAATTCCTTGATCGGGACCCAAGTTATCGGCTTTAAATTTCCCGTCATCAACTTCTCTTTGCTGGCTTTCATCTATTCACCAGAATGTCAAAACTATGCCAAAACACAAGAACATGGCGGGTACAGTTGGTAATGCATGGTATAAAACCAGGAAGTGGTATCGAAGAAGAGAGAAAATAAATAGGATGGAGTGGTGGTACCTAAATCCGTATTGCAAGCTATAAGGTTTCTAAACTTTTTCTTTTTCAGAGACAAGCTATAAGGTTATGTTTATTATGTAATTCGGAAGCAAGTTATAAGGCTATGCTTCTTATGCATCTCGTGTTAGTGTAATGCCCAAAAGGCAATCATTGGATGATTATATAGTCATGTATATTTATTAAGGTTTTATTACAATAAATATGTTTATCAGTGATAAACGCTTGCACATATTTATAACCTAAGATTATTTAATATTCTTGAATTGTCCCTAGTCGATTATTTTTATGGATGGGTTGTAATAATTAATTAAGACTAGTGTATGTTGAGAATTATATGAGATATGAATTCTACATACGGGTACAAGTTAGAGAATTTGTGGTCTGGACTGACCCGACATAAGAGCACTACATGGACTGTTATATATATGTTGTCATTAGTAGTTCTTATATTTACTATCCTTAGACCTGAGATCATCAAGGTTCCCAACATGTGAGTCATATACTTTGATATTACTCTTGGTCATTCGTAAATGAGTGAACCTTAGAGTAATCATTGGGTATATGATATAATTGGTATTGGGTTTTGTATGATCATGATGGAATTCATCCAACCCTTATAACGGGTATATTATCAGTTGGGCCTCTTGATAGAGTGGAACTGTAAATGCATGGCCATGCTCAGATTAAATGATATGGGGATATCATTTGTATCTGTTTTACACAGTTAACTCAGGTATCATGAAAACTTAGATTAAACATATACGAGAATGACATATTCCATGTCTCGTGTTTGATCTTGATAATGTGACGAAAGGATAATGACATTTTTTCGAGGCATAATGAATCAATACTGATCTGGTTACTTGGGTAGCAATGATGTGTTGCTAGACACCGCTCATTGTTTATAATTATAAATGAGAGTTTATAATTATTGCCAACGTGATTAGTACCTACAGGGTCACACACTTAGAACTGTTGATTCGAGTCAGTGGTTAGACCATGGTTGGACTATGGTTCGACCAGGTTATTGAGCTAGTGGTTGGACCATGGTTGGACTGTCTCGTTTGGGTTGTTCGGTTAAATAGTTACTAGAAATATTGAACCTGAATTATTGTCCAAAAGGCATGAAAGGATGTGTTGTTTTACATATATGTTGATATATATAATTGAGTTAGAGGAGACATGATCATGTAGATGATTGTGACTAAAGTATAGATAATGGAAACACAATCATACATATTGATATGTGATAAGATATATATGTATGATTGGGTTTGCCATTTTTTAGACTAACTAATACTGATATATGTATATGTGATATACATGAAAGAGTGTGGTTAATGATATTAACACACCAAGCTCAACACAAAAAACACATCAAACACTCTCTAGTCTCTAGCTCTCGGAAATTCAGCAGCTAGCACCACGGTTCGGGAGTGCTCGGGTTAGTGATCGTGAAATGGTTGCTAGCGGTCATCGACGGTTCATGTGGATACCGTAGAGGAGTCGGATTTCTGTCCGGTTCTTGCTGATTCGTATCATCAATTGAGAGAAAGATCTCGACCAAACCAGGTACGAAATTTTTGTTATTCGGTTTAACCCGTTTCACATGGATCCTCCATTAGTTCCGGGTTTTCCGCTGTGCATATTGTCTATTTGTTTGCATGCCTGGATACTTAAATCTAAGAAGCAAGCTATAAGGTTATGTTTTTTGTGTAGATTGGTTTGCTATTTTTTGGCCATATTGGAATGTCTATGGTAGCATGTATTAAGGACAATTTTCTAGTTGTAACGTCTTTACATGACTAAACGACTAACACATTCGGATCTAGACACCTAATTCAAAAGTTATTTGATCGCTAATGTATTTGAGGCACACTTTCGTTTTCTGGGTCTTCTTATAGTCCACAGAGGTAAATTGTCGAGAATCCTTCATTATGGGACCCTTTCCTGTGGTGGGAGTAACCCTCCTAACCCTACACAAAACAAAGCAAGAATAGAACGTAGGACCTTTATTTTTTTTGTAGAACATCTCATTTTGTCAAAGAAGTTTTGAAAAGTTAGATGGATATGAGCCACATCTATCGATACAGGTTGATATATGTTAAGAATTCAAGTGGTGTAAGTGACGCACATCGGATGAAAAAAGACCAAGTAAGTGAAATATAAGCAGATAGGACCCATATAGCCAATGTTTTATGGTTTTGGGTTATAATGTGGTGTCCAAGCCCACGAGTGTGGATCTCAATTGGGCCTCGTTTATCTTCCCCTGTGGTTGGGCTACTCCTGACGCTAACAAGTGGTAGCGAAGCCGATAATTCTGCTGGGACGGAATAGTCTTGCGACATGGTTTGGCACCGTGGTTATGGTCCCGCGTAGAGTGAGCTCGAGACTCCAAATTGGCGTAGTGGACATGGTGTTGTGGAGCGAGCTATTGGCTGTTGCAGAAGAGGCTTCCGTTGACGGGTCTGGCTTTTCTTTCTACAAGAATTGTTGGGAACTAATTAAATGTGATTTTGATATTGTACGCCATTTTTTTGCTTCTGCCAGGTCACTAAAAGGCGCAAATTCAGCACACATCACACTTATTGCCAAAAACACCGGGGTGGAATCTCTTGACAACTTCAGGCCCATCATGTTTGTGCATGGTTTATATAAAACCATCTCAAAACTTCTGACCTTGAGGATGAAATCTATCTTACCAAATTTGATTGGTAGTCAACAATCGGCTTTTATCAAGGGGAGAAGTATCATGGACTACGCTTTCATTGCCAACAAAGTGGTCCATTCCTTGAAAAGAGGCAAGAGCGAAGCCATTGTATGGAAGCTCGACTTCCGAAAGGCTTTTGACTCGGTGTATTGGGGCTACTTGTCTCAAGTTTTGGAGGGCATGGGGTTTGAATTATTATGGAGGAGATGGATTGACGAATGCCTATCTTCATCAAAAGTGGCGATTTTGGTGAATGGTTCTCCTTATGGAGAATTCACAATGAGGAGAGGCCTCAAACAAGGCGACCCCCTCCCCCATTTTTGTTCATATTGGCTGCAGAGGGGCTGCCGCGTATTCTGTCCAAGGCATGCTCCATGAGCCTGATTCAAGGGTACCCGTTCATGGCATTAATATGTCCATCTTACAGTTTGCGACGACACCATACTTTTCTCACCTACTGATGTCTCATTTTTACTGAATCTTAAGCGATGTCTAAGGATTTTCGAGGCCTTCTCGGGTCTAAGGATAAACTTCTACAAGAGCAGCATCATTAAGAATGGGTTGCCTACTATTCGAGTCTAAGAAATTGCTAATATGTTGCACAGCCGCATGGAGCATTTCCCAATCAAGTATTTTGGTTATCCACTCGTGGCGAAAATGAGACGTGTTGAGTCATGAAAACCCGTTTAGGATAAATTCTCTACCAAGCTCAAAACATGGAAGGCAATCACCTCTCTCTTGGTGGCCGGGTCACTCTTATCCAATCTGCGGGTTGCCCATTTATTTCATGTCCTTATCCCGCCTCCCGGTGGTTGTAGCTAAAAGGAATACTAAGATTCAACAGTTTTCTGAAATAGGCTTAATGATTCCCGGAAGGTGTGTCTTTTGGCGTCGAAATCCACTTCCATCCCCAAAGAATTCGGTGGCAGGGGCATTACTGTCATTCACATCATGAATCAATGCCTCATTTTACAAATGGTTATGGGACTTCACCAAACCAGGAGGGGATGTTTGGAAAAGTCTTATTAAATCCAAATGTTCTGCAGCGACCTCAGACTTATTTCCCTCTTTTGTTCATTCCAAGGCTTCAGCCCAATGAAGGGATGTCACTCATTCCGGAGATGTCTTCATTCAGTTTTGTGTGTCTTTACATTCTGGTTCTCGTATTGAATTCGGTAATGGTGGAAGTATACGTTTCCAGGAAGATGATTGGTCGGGTGAGGGTTCTCTGAAGTTGTTATTCCCACGTCTGTATTCTATTGCCCTTTCTAGAGAGCTCTCCATGTCTAAATGCCTTAAGACCACCATCACTCCACCTTTCTTGTTATCTTCAAGGCACAGGCCGTTGCGGGATTGGGAAAATGATGATATTGAGTCAGTAAAATTATAGACTTCCAAACTGTCTCTCCATTCAAATCGTTTGGATTCATGGGTTTGGATGGACAACTGGGATGGGAGCTACTCGGTTGCCTCTGGTAGGAAGTTTTTATATTCTCATGGGACTGTTTCTTGCATTCAAAATCGAATGCTGGTATTGGCTGGCCATCAATAATGCAATTCATACCAAGGACGTTCTGCGGCACCTAGGTATAATTTCTTCGGCTAACTCTATTTTTACCCGACAGCTTGAATGCAGGGATCATCTTCTTCTTCTATGTCCACTCGCTTGGAATGTTTGGAGTAAACTATGTAGGTGGTGGGGAATTCAATGAATTATGCCTGCAAATATCAATGAGTTCCTGCTGCAATGGTCTTTTGCTTCTCGTTTCAACTGCTTGTAGACCTTTTTGGACAGCAATTGCAATTGCGACTCTTTGGTTCAATTGGCTAAAAAGAAATAGGAGAGTTTTCAACAACTCAAAATCTGATAAGGACAGAAGTGTGGACCTTGCTTTGGTGATTGTTACCTCCTGGATCAAAGTCTCTCAGTACTCCTTTGTGGATGGATCCACGCCTAATCTCATGCTGCTTGCTGCACCAACCTGATTGTTTCAGTCTTTAGATTTTTAGTGTATTATCCTATGTCTTTTCTTACGTAACTTCCTTCCCTTTTGTTAATATTTGGGCTTTGTATTGAGTTCTGCTGCTTTTTTCTGCAGCTTTATGTACAATCTTATCATTTGGGAAAAAGTAATCGTTAGTATCGTTGCAGTTTTTGGTTTTTGGTTTATTTTTCCTAAAAAAAACTAAAAACATATCTGGCTAGACAGCTTGGTTTTCGTTTTTTAAAGCATCAAGTGGCAACAAAATCTAAATTTAAAGAAACCATAAAAAGTGGTTTTTGTGTTTTGATTTCTGGGTTACAAATTAACTCTAAACTCAAAAACTCAAAAACTTTAAACTCAAAACTATATCCTACCAAACTATGCATCCTGAACCCTAAAAAGTTTTAAACTTTCAAACCCTAAAATTCTAAATGCTAAACCTGAATCTTAAACCCTAAAAACCTTAAAAATTTTAAACCCTAAACCCAAATCTTGAATCCTTAACCCTAAAATTCTAGAACTTTTAAGCCCTAAACCAAATCTTGAATCTTTAACCCTAAAAATCTAAAAATTTAAAACCTTAAACCCAAGCCCTAAATCCTTAACCCTAAAAAATCTTATAATTTTAAACCCTAAACCCTGAAATCCTACACCCAAACTTTAAGCCCTAAAAATCTAAATCTAAACACTAAACTCTAATCTTAAACTCTAAAATCATAAACCTTAAACCCTAAAATCCTGAACTCCAAACCCTAAACTTTAAACCTAAAATACGAAAATGTTAAACCATAAACCCTAAAATTCTAAATCCAAAATCCCTAAACCTTAAATCTTAAAATCCTAAACTCTAAAATCTTAAACACTAAACTTTTAATCCTCAACCCTTGAATCCCGTAAATCTTCTAAATATTAAACCTTAAAATCCTAAATCCTGAATCTTAAAATTTTAAATCCTAAAATTTTAAAGCCTAAACTCTAAATTCTAAGCTACAAGTGAAGAAAGAGATATTAATTATAGACAACATCAGCAAATAGTTAGACTCGAAATAGAGTAGCACAATAACTGTGCAATGATATGATCAACATTAATATTATAATTTTGATTTATTTTTGATACTTGAGTATTGTTATATATTTTTATAACTTTTAAAATGTAGTAAATTTGACATTACTCTCATAATACTATTTTGTTAAATTTTTATATACAAATTATATTTATGTTATGAAAGATCATAATTTTTTATTCTCGTGAGTAATTTATTTTAAATAATAAAATAATTACATATATTATGTTATTAGTTTCAAAATAGTTTTTATAAAAAATAAAAACCAAAATAATAAACCCATTTTTGTTTATGATAAACCAAAAACTTAAAAACTGAAATGATACCAAACAGGCCCTAAGATTCAGTAGTTTTCTGAAATGGGCTTAATGATTCCCGAAAGGTGTTTCTTTTGGCGTAGAAACAAATACTACTCAAATCCTATCTTTGGTTCAAAGCAAAACAACCAAGCTTTCCTTACGATTTTCCAGCCTTGCTAATCCGGGCGGAGAGCATTGCAGCTTGGAATGGTCCTATCTGTAGACCTCGGATTGTTTAGTTGTCTAAGTTTGTATTGGGTTGGTGCAATTACCGCATGGTATACTCTGTTTTTTGATCTTGGCTGAACTTTTCAGTCATTTTTTTATGACTGTGTACACTCTGTTTTTTGATCCTGGTTGAACTTTTCAGTCATTTTTTTATGACTGTGTACAAATGGCAGTTCCAGTAATTATTAATAAATTCTTCTTTTCATCAAAAAAAAAAAATCCATTTACATCCCCAAAGAATTCGGTGGCAGGGGCATTATTGTCATTCACATCATGGATCAATGCCTCCTTTTACAAATGGTTATGGGACTTCACCAAACCAGGAGGGGAAGTTTGGAAAAGTCTTATTAAATCCAAATGTTCTGCAGCGACCTTAGACTTATTTCCCTCTTTTGTTCCTTCCAAGGCTTCAGCCCAATGAAGGGATGTCACTCATTCCGGAGATGTCTTCAGTCAGTTTGACGTGTCTTTACAATCTGGTTCTCGTGTTGAATTCGGTAGTGGTGGAAGTATACGTTTCCAGGAAGATGATTGGTCGGGTGAGGGTTCTCTGAAGTTGTTATTCCCACGGCTGTATTCTATTGCCCTTTCTAAAGAGCTCTCCATGTCTAAATGCCTTAAGACCACCACCACGCTGCCTTTCTGGTTATCTTCATGGCGCAGGCCATTGCGGAATTGGGAAAATGATGATATTGAGTCAATAAAATTATTTACTTCCAAAATGTCTCTCCATTCAAATCGTTTGGATTCATGGTTTTGGGTTGACAACCTGGATGGGAGCTACTCGGTTGCCTTTGGTAGGAAGTTTTTATATTCTCATGGGAGTGTTTCTTGCACTTCAAAATCGAATGCTGGCATTGGCTGGCCTTCAATAATGCAATTCATTTCAAAGACGTTCTGCGGCACCGAGGTGTAATTTCTTTGGCTAACTCTATATGTACCCTTTGCAAGAGACAGCTTGAATGCAATGATCATCTTCTGCTTCTATGTCCATTCGCTCGGAATGCTTGGAGTAAACTATGTAGGTGGTGGGGAATTCAATGGGTTATGCCTGCAAATATCTATAATTTCCTGCTACAATGGTCTTTTGCTTCTCCTTTCAACTGCAGTAGACCTTTCTGGACAGCAATTGCATTTGCGAGTCTTTGATCCATTTGGTTAAAAAGAAACAGGAGAGTTTTCAACAACTCAAAATTGTGGACCTTGCTTTGGTGAATGTTACCTCCTGGATCACAGCCTCTCAGTACTGCTTTGTGGATCGCTCCACGCCGTAATCTCATGATGCTTGCTGCACCAACCTGTCTTTGGATTTTTAGTGTATTATCCTGTGTCTTTTCTTATGTAACTTCCTTCCCTTTTGTTAATATTGGGGCTCTGTATTGAGTTGTGCTGCTTCTTTCTGCAGCTTTATGTACATTATCATTTTGAATAAAGTAATCGTTAGTATAAAAAAAAATAAGGTTGCATGTACATCTAGTTCAACTACATCAAAAATTGCTGCAATGGAATTTAAGTTTATAAATTTCAAATGAAACTCAAGTAGACTGTACAAATTTCTGTTTATGATTTTATGGTTGTACTCGGTGGTCATCTTGCTGATGACTACTCGTCTGTTCCGTATCTCCATTAATAATATCTCGTTTATATCAAAAAAAAAAGTACAAATTTATGGAAAATAAGGCAGAGGTTAAATGACATAATATCCCTTAACTTTTCATTTCAAAGTTTATATCCCATAGATTTACTCTGCAAAAACTAAACAATATTGTCCAGTTAGTAGGTCAATGAAGTGGTGAAGGGAGGGCCGGCTAGCCTGAATTGTTTATTGTTTTATTTTTTTTTTCTTTCTTATTTTCTATTTATTCAATATTTTTATTTCTAAAATAAAATATAATAAATAAATATATTTTTTTTTTCAAAATTTTCTTATCTTGCATTCATAGTCTCTTTCACTACAAGTTTCCCAAGTTTTCTTACACTAAAACCCACCACGGTGCCTCACCTACGGCAACAACCACGTCCCCCAACTATTAACCCTGAAAAAATTCGAGAGGCCCTTGGCAAAGTTTCATTCTCCTACTTTATTATAAAAAACCGTCTTTTTTATAGGAACATTGTTTACGTAACCTCTCTATTTTTTAAAAAAACATAACGTCTTTTTTATATAAAGAAATTAACGAATGTTGTATTATTTCTGAACCATAGCAGCCAAGTTATTTCATGTGCTATACATAAACTTATTAACTAATATCATGTAATAATGAAACATGAGGATATTAAATTTGGCAAGCTTTCCGTTGGCGAGCCTCCATGAAAGTTAGAACACATCTTTTTGGTTTTCCATCCAATATCCGGAGCTTTCCACCCAGAGCTTTGCACCAGAATCGATCCGAGTCGCGCACATATATATGGTGAATGAGTCCTCCAATGAGAATTTTCTAGACCTCACTTAAGCGGAAGCCAAATCGCAAAGGAAATACCCTTTTGGCCTAACCTCATGATCGTGTTCTGAACCACCGGAAGATCGTGGACGATTTGGGGAAGATCTTAGACAATTTGAAGATGGGGCGAGATCGAGATAGGCAGCCTATGGATGCTAGGCAACGTTTTGGAGCTGCGAATTTTTGTCTTTTGGCTGCCGGTATGGAATGCTCCACCAACCCAGCTCCATCCACCCTGCAAAAGCATGCATTCATTAATAATTAGTTCCGAGAATTGATATTTCTAAAACACTTACAAGAGTATTATCTGTTGCAATTACTTGAATGGATGTGCTCCTACTACGGAATTACAGGATATCAAAAAAAGATAAATTATGTAAAGACAGTCATAATTCTTTTTGTACACAAAAAGAAAAGGCTTTTATAACTTAGACTTACTCCACCTAGCAGGGTTACTGATGAAAAACTTGTTAATAACACATATCATTACAAACTTTCTTCCTAAAAGCAAAAAATTTAGCAATTGATCTTCAGAAACAAATTAATCATTCATGTTGCAACTTAACTGCAAGTTAAATTAATAGAACTAGTAGCAGGTATTAATGCATAACCACTAATCTATTTCTATTGATAAGACCATAACCACATATATATATTTTGAAAAGATCTGTACTTTAATTGTACTCGAAATACACTACTTTGGGAGTCAAAAGCATTAATTAGAAATAGGCGAGTCACCCCACTGGGATTACAGGCAATTAATTAAAGACAGCATTTGCAAAAGCTATGAACACAAAATACAACTCCGGATACCGGATGGGAAACAAAAAAAAGAGTGCCATTTACACTCTTCTTATGCCATTTATAAAATTTGGATTTCAAGTTGTTGGTTCTCAATCTACCTATGTTGTTTATAACCATGTAAATACTAAAACATAAAACAGTGAACAAGGTTTGGGATCTTGCTTATACAATCATAGACTATAGATCTAGGGTTAGTCTTACCAATCCAGTACAACTACCGAAGATCTACTGAATCTAATGCTGCCCACAATCAATTCCACGCAGAATTATCCAGATCTATCACTCGATAATAGCATGTCATACTATATGACCAGATCTATCACTAGATAATAGCGTATCATACTATATGACCAGATCTATCACATTCATATCATTTTTAGAGCCAAAAGACCAAATGATAGCATAAGAAGGGTGTCACAAGTGTGTAAGGTTGCATGTGAAAAGATAAGAGCTAGATCATTGATTTGACACATAAATAATATATCATGTATATGGTATATATAGAGAGAGAGATTAGGATTTACCCAAACTTCTCTGGTAAATCGGCAATCCGATGATTGATTCGAACTTGTCAGCCCTAACCAGCACTACCATCTCCTCCTTCGTTGAATGCATACATCGAATAATTATAAAAAGTGAGAGCCTTCTGATGAAAAAGGGTTGTTCTTTTGGGTTGAAGCGGCGCTGTCTTTAGGACTTTCATAGGCCGTTTAATAATGTTGACAGTGGAAATGATTAGCCGCATATAATGTTTATATATAGACTAGATTGAGCACTACAATCCAGTGACTAGGTTTAGGGTTAGGTCTATTGCCTTATTTTGTAGTATTTTTTTTTCATTTTTTCATTCTCTTACGCGTTATTTGTGCAGCTTCCCATTCCAGGCCTATTATATATTTTAAGGCACTATTGTTGCACTGTATTTAGAATGTGTTTAGGCCATATCTTTTTTCCTTTCCATTATTTAATGTTTATATATGATGATAATCCAGTGTGTAGGGGTTAGGTGTTTGCCATATCTTCCCGTACTGTTATTTTTAATTTTGTAGCCATCTCGCTATCAATATTGCGTGGCACACCCTCTAGTTTTTAATTTGATCTGAGTGACTCCATATCCTTGCTCTCACCGATAAGAATCCCATTACGCAACCAATTTGTTGAAATTTCGCCGTCGTCCTATCCAATGACTTATGGAAGTCGCATTTGCAATCACATGTAAGGCATTGAAGGGGAAGTCCGGATGGTGGCTTTTAATCCAAACTATGGCGTGAACTAAGATGAGGTCGGTAATCTTACGGATATCTGTAGAGGATTTCTCAAAAATTCTCCTATTTCTCTCAAGCCATATAGCCCATAAAACTAAGTAACCAATGATTACCAACAAGGATCTGCTAAGTGGATATGGGCTGGCAGTGGCATGCGTGTGTTTCTCACCCCTGTATGCTGCTATAAGTGGACTTTTATGTGATTACGGGTGCAAGCCCTGCATGCTCTAAAATGTACCATGTACATGTTTATTTGAATGAATAAAGTTAAATCGTTCGCATCAAAAAAAAAAAAGTGGATATGGGCTCAAGTAGCACCAGTGGAAGTGGAAGAGGAAGTCTTCAACGGATGCAGGGGGACAACAGCTTACACCCCACCAACTATATAGCTTGCTCCATATTAGCCATGAGGAACGGTGTAAAAAATGGATTTTTTACTAAATTCTTAGAGCTTGATTGGGGATTCTTTGGCTTGATCTTCATACCCGAAGGACTTGGTCTCTATGCTTGGAGGATTTACTCCTAATGCCTGGAAGACCTGTAAGACTAATAAGAAGGACCCAGGAAATGTTCAGGATTGTGACCCCGGGAGGACCTCCAATGTCTAAGTTAGCAAAGGGGATTTTTCTCTATTAATTTGAGAGTATAGGAAAAGAGAGTTTTGAGAGTGGAGAATTGCATTCTATAAAGAGAATTTCTTTGTAGAGAGTAGAGTTTTTTCCAGGAAGAATATGGTGTGTATTTCACTCTTGCCTTGCACCCTTTTTGTAGGGGTTTTAGTGGGTGGATCATTTACTCTGGATGTCCCTTCAGCTCCAAGTAACGCTTATAACGTTTCTCACATTTTTCGTGTGGCAAAATAGCTAGCTGGACCTGGTCTTGGGCATTTGTGTTGGACCTGGTTTTGGACTTCTATATTGGGCCTAGGCCTGGTCCTTAATTTTGTCTTAATTGGGCCTTTAGGCCTTGATTGATTTATCTTATGCATTATGACTAGCACTTATGGCTAAAACAATTCATCATGAGAGCCCCTAACTCTGAGGAACATTGCGTAGCAATTTTCCTTAGAGTTGACTACTTCTAAGGTGAGCTTTTTCTTGTCGCCTTCAGGTCTTAGCTTGCCTTATTTGTCGAAAGACCATTGTGGAATTGGCTCGAATTTTAATTTGCTAAAATTGAAAGCTCGTACTGCCCCCTGCGTAAGTGATCCTCTTGTAAGACAGAGTTGGACTTTTTTAGAGCTCATGTGGTGCACTTTTCAGCTTCTGCACTTTTTTTTTTGCACATCAGAGGCCTCTTTTAAATTTGTATAAAGCTTCCATTAATTACTTATAATGGGACTTTTTACTTTGTTGTTGTCTCATAGAGGTCTTCTTTTCTGTACCTGAAGATGTGTATCCATTGGTACCTCTGATATGAAGAGGTCCTTCAATAAAGATACCTTCGACATATGGAAAGGACTGATATATAGAGGACCTCTAAAAATGGGTTCCTCCTTCGCGATGCAAAGAGGACCTCAGAATGCGGTACCTTCTTTGTACGTTTCTTGATATGCGACCCTTATTTTTTTGGACTAGTTAGCCCTGGTCATCTTTCTTTCTTTTTTTTTTCTTTTTTCTGAGTATGGGACATACTCGGGCTATATATTGCCTTAGTCGTCCTTTGAATGCGCGACTTACTTGGGCTATCCTGCCTCAGTCGTCATTCATTATGTGATCTTTTTTTTTAGATCTTTTAGATCGTCCTTTTTCTGTGCGATCTCTTAGATCGTCCGTTTTTTTTTTTTTGCGATTGAAACTGGCTGTATGGCCTTTCATCGTCTTAATTTATGACCAATATAGGTTGCATGGCCTATAGTCGTTTTTTTTAGAGTGGATGTTCCCATGAAGTCAAGGTCCTTGGTTTGTTACTTGGGACCTTGGGGCCTCTGATTTCTTCAAGAACTTCTATTTATAAGATTCTAAGGAACCTTTAGGTCTTTAAAACCTTTTTTCGTGGGCCTTTTGAGGCTTTTAATTTTCCAAGGCTGTCTGAATGAGACTTTAGTGACCTCGTATTTTCAAGGTTTTCGTGAAACCTCTAATTTTCAAGATCTTTGGGACCTCTGACTTTCAAGGTCTTAAAGGGTCTTGGTTGAGAGTGGCCCGTTTTAGCTGGGATCTTCGCTTAGAGACCTTAGAGTTCTCCGCTTTTTAGGGGTTGCTTGAACAGCACCTTTTGAGACCTTTAATTTTCTAGCTCTTTAGATTCATCGGGACCTCTGATTTTTTAGGTCGGGGATCTTAACTTTTAAGATCCTCGAGGACTGTGGCATATGGGCTTTGAGACCTTTGATTTTCAAGCTCTTTAGAGATTTCAAGATCTTTGTTTTTCAAGGTCTTTGGGGTTCTCGGGACCTTTGATTTTCAAGGTCTCCTGGATCTCAATTTTAGAACCTTTGATTTTCAAAGTCTTGAGAGACTTTGGAATCTCTCTTCTTCAAAGTTTTTGGGGGATCTCAGGACCTTTGATTTTCAAGGTTAAGAATCCTAATTTCAAAGGTCAGTAGGCACCGTTTCTTGGGGGCATGTCTCCAAAAAAGCCTCATTTAGATCACAGACCTTCTTTTTAGAGGTCTTTAAAGAGCATAGCTTGGGGACCTTTTGATGCCTGTGTTGACTCAAGGTCTTAGGGGTTTTAGAACCCCTAACTTTCAAGATCTATATCGATTTCCTTTGGGGAGCTTTTCTTGAGGAGGTCTCCTTCTCCAATGCTCTTGATGGAGATTCTAAGCTCTGTATTATCGAAGATTAGTTGTGTTCACTGCTATGCATTCCAGAGGCAAGGCTGCAACTTTGTAGTGCACGTGTTTGGTCGCGTATTTGTATTGCTCATGTGAGAGTGAGTGCGCGGGTTAGGCTGCGGTTTTGGGAAGCACATGCGAGACTCCAACTTGTGAGTGTGCGGTTTAAGCCCCAACTTTGGATGTCTTACTAGCATTCTTTAGCAGGTTACTATTGCCAGCTCTTATACCTTGCAAGGAGAGCTTTTGACCTTCCATTGAGGTCTTTCCATTGCAGGTCCTCTCTCAAAGGCACTTAGTTTGGATGGCCTCAACCTTCTGAGCCTTCTATCATTAGGTTCCTCAGAGAGAAGGCTTTGATAAAAGTTTTGACAACAGAGCTATAGAACTCCTTTAGTCAATATAAACAACAAAGTATTGGAAAGTCTTTATTTGCAGGAAGAAATAGCAAGAATCTTTTGATGGAATATAAGAAGAGAACCTGTGCTAGTTTCAACTTTTTTGGGGCGCATAGACCTTTTAAGTTCTTCTAGTTTCACGCTTGGTGGAGTAACTCTTCTACTCCTGAATTTTTCTTTTTGCTTCTTCTTCCTTTTCACAGCCCAACTTGCTTGCGAGAATGCATTCTGTTCTTATGGAAAACATCACATAGACCTTCTCTCCAATTGCTTTGCATGCAATTTCATTGTATGCCCTCATTGCAGAGGTCCCAATACTAGAAAACAGCCTTTACTAACGGATTTAGCAAGGGATTTTCAGCGATTTGTAATGGATTTTGGGATTTGCAACGGATTTTGTGACGGATGAAATTCCTGATTAAACCCTTCGTTGCAAATCCGGTAGTGAGGGAATTTGTAATGGACTACTTTGCGATGAATTTAGTAAGGAATGGTGCCTCACAAATTACAAGGGACGTACATCCCTTGCAATTGGTCCATTAGCAATACCCTCACTAGTTGCAAGGGTTTTTTTCCCTCACAACAATAATCCGATACTACATCCCATACTCTTTGTAAGGGAATAAAATTACACAAATAAATTACTCACTACATCCGTCGCAAACTATAATTATAAAAAAAATAAAATAAATCCAACACTGATATATTAATATATGCTCCTAATAGTATTTAAAGTTAATTACAATCAAACTTAGGTAAGTAAAAAATGAGGCACAATGCACAAAATAAAAAGAACGTGCACACCTTTATTTTCTTGTATTAAGTTTACAGAAATACAAAAAAAAATAATTTTAATGCAACAAAATAACTGTAATTGTTTTTACATAATAAAATACAACAAATTAAACCGGAATCCGGCGAACGAAGATCCATAACTATTTGCTCGGAAAAATTGCTTGGCCGCCTACGGATCTGTTCGAAAACTTCAAGCCACGGATAGATATGCACGCCATCTTTTAGATCTGCACACCATCTTTTAAATCTGTTACAAAACCAACAAATCCCAGTATCACTAACTCGATTAACCATAGATCCACGGAAAAACAACACAAAAACGAAAACACAATCACAAAAAGAGGAAGACATGTCCTTACCTGTCAAAGCCACAGTCTGCTGAAGGTCGACGCCGGTGACAAGAACCATAGGTCGTGCTCAGAACAACCTCAAGCCTTGCTGAAACACGGATCGAAGCAACGTCAAGCCCGATAGCCGCTCCGGCGCATAAACACCACCACGATTCGAAAAGGGCTGCCGCGAACTACCACCACCGACCTCGCCGGACTCGAGTTCCTCGCCATCGACACAACCGAGGCTCGCCTTGACTCTCAACCTAACGATCCATCACGCCGGCGCTTGCTCGAGATTAGGGATAGAGAAGGCCCCTCACCTTCATGCCTTCCCTCGCTTGGCAAGAGTGGTGGTGGCTCTCCACCTTTGGCTGCCAAGAGAGGAGGATAGAGGGAGAGAGAGAGAAGAGAATAGAGAAATGAAAACGGAAGAGAGAGAGAAATCAGGAATGGAGTGGGTAGAACAGAATGAGATGGATTTTATACCCAGGCGCTAGCTAGGTTTCTAACCCTAACTCAAAAACGACGCCGTTTCACTCGAAAATTTTCTTTTGTCCTTGCACCAGGTCAACTATAATCTGGTCAAAACACGACTCTTTCAGTGTTTTATATACAAGCTCCGTCAAAACACAGTCGTTTTGAACAAAACACAACCCAACTTTGTGTTCCAAATGTAGACAACTCCATTTTTAGATTATTTCCAAACCATTTCAAAAACCATTTAATAAATGAAATAAACTTGAATACTTTTAAAGGTAAAATCCCAAATAATTACTTTTATGTAAATACCAAGTAAATATTCATAAAGAAATTTTATGAAACCAATTTGAATAAACTTTAATAATTTTAAATAAATATAGGATAAAAGTATTTTGTAGGAAAAATTTTAAACTGTTTCGAAATTTAAATACCATGAAAAAAAAGTTTCAAATAGCTCTCCATTATAGCAATTTAAAAAATCCAGGGCGTTATGTAGGGCCACAAGTCAATATGCTCCTCATTGGTCAAAACACGAAGATAATGGTGTTTTATGCACAAGATTCACGAAAACACAATCGTTTTGATCAAAACACAACCCAATTGTGTATTTCAAATACAACTTTCCTTTTAAAGTTTTTTCAAAACTTTTTTTCGAAATTATTTAATTTAATAACTCAAAACACAATAAATATTTTTTGAAAAAATAAATTATAATTTATAGGAGTTATTTTTTCCCCATCCGATATCCGGAGGTTTAGCCCGACTCTTCCAGACACGACCCGAGTTATAGGAACTAATTTGAATAAACTTAAATAATATTTTGTAAGAAAACCTCTTATAATTCCACTAATCCGATCTTGCTTTCATAAGCACAACCTGACTATCCGCCCTTGAGTTGCCATTAGAATAAGTTGCGGAACTCACTAATTTCACGCAAATTAACATTAAGGAATTCATCGCATGAAGTACTCATTCGTCTGTTATAATGACGGTAGACTCATATAAGATTCTTAACATGTCTTCCTAATCTTCTGTATAGACTATTTACCTAATTATGAATTTTTTTATATCTTTTATGGAATAAACACAAACACATGATTGTAGTTCAAATAATTTAATAAATAGTGATTATAGTTCAAAGGAAAGAATCAGTTTTTTAAAAAATTATGTGTAAAATATAATATTAAATTTTTATTTTTAATAATTAGTGAAAATTTGTGATTTTACAATTTATTCTTTACTAAATATACTAAAAATTAGTAAGGGAATATTCCGTCACAATTTGTAACGGAAATTGCTTGACAAACAGCAACGGGAAAATACCCTCACCAAACGGTTTTTGGAATACAACACTTGTGACCGATGGAACCCTTGCAATTGGTAAGGGAAAATTATCCATTACAATTTGTGACAGATAGATCCCTTGAAATTTGTAAAGGAAAATTATCCGTTACAATTTGTGACGGGCAATTCCCTCACAACAAAGGCGGGAAGGCGAGAAAAATTTCAGGTTTGCTGGAAAAAATTACTCACGAGATTTGTCACGGAAATTGCTCCCTTGACAAACATAAACGGAAAAAAATCCTCACAAAATCGTTTTTGGAATACAACGCTTGTGACGGACGGATCCCTTGCAATTTGTAAGGGAAAATTTATCCGTTACAAATTTGTGACGGGCAAATCCATCACAAATCCCTCACAACAAAGGAGGCAAGGAGGCGGGAGAAATATCAGCTTCGCGGGAAAAAATTACTCACGACATTTGTCACGGAAACTTAATCGCTCGCTGAATTTGTCACTAAATTTTTGTAACGGAAACTTTTCCTAACTAATACCGTTACAAAGCTCACTTTTCGACCTGATTACAAAAACTCGCGTAACCCTTGCAAAATCCGTCACTATTAGTGAGGGAATTTTGCTCTTCACTAAATCCGAGAGTAAATGGCCTTTTTCTAGTAGTGTCCTTCTTTGGAGTGGTCTTCACAGACTCATGATGAAATATTGATCCAGGGATTCCTTACTCAGGAATTCTCAAGGAAGGTCCTCATTATAATTTTAAAGAGGTCTTTATGGACTCATTATGGAAGCATTGCTTCTGAGGCCTCTTGTTTGGGAAGGTCCTAAGGAACTTTCTTTCGAGATAGGGGATCCCTTATTTGGGAGTTCCCAAGGAAGGTCCTCATTATAGAGGTTTCATTTTAGAGAGGTCTTTATGAGACTTATTACGGAAGCATTGCATTTGAGGTCCCTTATTTGGGAAGCTCCTAAGGAACTTCCATTGAAGATGAAACGCCTGTATCCCAAAATATCCAATTTAATTAATTTTAATATGTGGAAAGACCAAATTGCTCTTTCTTCCTGGGACACGATACAAACACCATAATCAATGTACAATTATACAATAAATTAAATAACAAGGAATATGCAGCGGAAGACAAAACATATAATAACATGTATGCAGTGAACTCTATGGATCCGACCCAAGGAGGAAAGTACCGCCACCTGCTGATACGCACTCCTGATCATCAATCAGTTAACCTGTATAAAGACTGTGAGGGGGTGAGACCAACTACTGTCTCGCCGCAAACAAATAAACCAAAGTATACTAATACAAATCAACCACAAATACCGGCATCAAACAGTAGCAATCATAGTGAACAAACAAGTCACAATGCATATCACAAGTCATCAACAGACTTCAAACCATCACTTGTCTTTCATCATTTTATTGTCGTTGTACTTTATTGTTATTAGGGTTGTATATTTTATTAGGACCCTCTACTGTGTGCGTCGAGCTCGGTCCCGTCTCATGAGACAACCAGGGCTAAAGCCCAAATATAATCAGGGCAAGGCCCAATACAATCACTGAGAGAGAGACAGACTAAGAGAAAGAGGGAGGTAGAAAGGGAGAGATAGAAAGAGGGAGGTAGAACCGGTCATCACAGACCCATATGCTAAACCGCATATACCATGCTATCCTGCATGCAATCCCGAGGGGTATCACTTCCTGCTCGAACCAACCGGTCAACAGCCCCACAATAGTATATTTTTATTGTACATTACTCTCTGTTATACTTAACGAGTTATGTGTGCCATACGTTATGATTATCCAGGGTTGTGTGGATTTAACATCTTGTTCTCAAGTCCTGCCTCTGGTCCACAAATCACCACACGAACCACAAAATCATATATCATAATATTTAATCATAACAAACAAATCATGCTCAACTGGCATATCATATCACACAGGCACACGATTCACATAATCAGACATACTGGATCAAGGTATCATCATTAATATATAAATGCAAACAAGAACATCAATACAGTAGGCATACATGCATATAACATTCAATACCAACCAAGTATTACCACTTCTTGTACCAAGTTTATTAACCGAGCATTGCACGCAGTAATGCAAACAAAGGTTTATATGTCCTCACCTGGGCCATATTAGATACGTCGGAACTAAAGCCTTCTTCCGCCTCAACATATCCGTCTAATGCCGATCTCCGTACCGTCTCGTCAAAACAAGAACAGTCCTTCTCAGATTCCGATCAGTCCTCGCCGGAACAAAACCCGAGTCGCCGAAAAATTCCTAAGCCTCGACGGGTTCCGATCAACCTTGCTGGAAAGTCACCAAAGAAGCCAACAACTAAATCCACTAGATCGGAAAAAGAAAAGAAAACACTACTCAAAACCGGATCCTCTACCCGAACACAACACCAATGCCGGCAGCAACCAACGACACGATTCCAAACACCCCAGCCCAAAACCGCCACAAAGCACCACGATATACAGACACTGAGCAGCAACAATGCTCAGCACCGCCAAGTATAGGTCCGTCCTCAAGAACCAACATCATCCCGATTAGCAGCAAACTCGGGAAAAGAATAAAAAGCAAGAGGAAGAGGAAAAGGCACGGCAGTCGTCACTTACAGAGCGACAGCAGCACGACCCTGCCTCGATTTTGCCCAATTCACCACTGGAGCACCATGAACAACACAACACACCCGCCACCAATAACCCAAACAACAACAACCATCAACCCATCAGCACAGTAAGGAGAAGAAACAAGAAGAGGAGCAGAGGAGGCATCGGCTCACCAACAACAAGATCAAGGCGGCGGCGACTCCAACCAAGTCCCTGAACTTCGATGCTATCGTGCAGAGCCCGTCACTGACCCTCTGCAAAGCTCACCTCCTCGTACAGGCGACATCAACGAGGTAGCTGCGGGTGGCGGCTTTGACGAGCAGAAAGGAAAGGGAGCAGGCGGCGAAGTCCCTTAGGCGGTAATGGCGGCTGTGTATGCGTGTTTGTGGAGAAGAGAAGAGAAAGAAGAAGAGAAAACGAAAACTGAGAGGAGTGGGGCGGCAGTTTTGAGGAACAAAACAAAAACAAAGAACGTGGGGAGAGAGGGAACCAAAGTCGAGGAAGGGGAGGAAAGGAATGAGAGGAGAGAGAGAGAGAGAGAGAGAGAGAAAGATAAGAATATATACTTGAACCCTAGGGTTAGGGTTTCCACCCGCATCAAAATGGCGTCACTTCATCCACAGACTCTCCCCTAGTCAACCCTAAAGTCAAAACACACCCTTATGTGTGTTTTATGTTTTGGCTCAACCAAAACTACGTAGTTTTAGGAAAAACTACATGGAACTTTGTGTTTTATCCCAAAATACAATTTAACACCATATAAAATAAATACTTAGGGATATAAAATAAATAATTCCAACATAAAGAAATATACTCAAGGAAATAAAAATATTTTTCCATTGACCATGCATTCCCGAAAATTTCCGTGAGGGTAAAATTGGAAATTGTAACAGCCCAGGTAAAAATTTTATTTTTACCGGGACTGTTTAAGTTAATTTACAGTAATTTACCATTGATTTTAATCTTGGGTAATTAAATTATGGTAAATAGAGCTTTGGATTTCGAAACCGAGCCTTGTCCCACGTTCGGGAATTTTCTGCGGATTTTACGGACCAAAGTTGGGATTTTTCCGGGTCCGGGAATATTCGGAAAAGCCGGGTTTACCCTCGAGTTAACGGACTAGAAATAAGACAAGTGGGTATATTGGATATTTTCTGGTCCTGGTGGGTCATGCTTCACATGCAGCATAGTAACTGCATAATTGAAGTTCAATTATTTAGCCGCCGATTCCTATTCAACCTGTGAACTATCTATTACACTTGTGTTAAACTAGTGACCTTTGTTGCCTATTTAAACTCCCCTCCTCTGCATATCTTCACACCATCATCACCATCTCTTCTTTTCTTCCCCTGCAAAAAGAAAAGAAAAAAAAAACTATTTCCTGCAAATTCGTTTGGAACCAGAGAAAAGAAAAAAAAGAAAAAAAAAACAAACAACAACTACACACAAACCACCAGACCACGTCCCCCACCCCCTTCCTTCCTCTTTTGTTTTTCTTCCTTTTTCCCTTCACCGCCGCCGTGAGCCACCACACCGGCCGCCCAACTACCACCACCAACTGCCTCACCTCCTCCTTCCCTTTCTTCTCCTCCCCTCTCTTTTCCTTCTCCTCTCGCCGGCGCCTCTCCCCGCGCTCCACAGCACAGCAGCACGCCGGCAAGCCACCAACGCGACGACGCCGCCGCCTGAGGGAGAGAACCGCCGTGCCTTTTGCTGCAGCGAGCCACCGGCGAGGCTCCCTCACAACCTCTCGCGGTCGCCTGTGCCTCACGCCATCGACGCCTCACCGGTCCAAGCAGCCCCGTCCCGTCGCGCCGCCGCCTACCTTAGGTAAGGATGACGACCCGCAAGGCGCCTGGGTCGCGGGTCATGGGCACCCGGGTCATGGGTCTTGGGTGCCTGGGCCTTAGACATTGGGCCTAGGCTATGGGTATGGATGTTGGTTACTGGGCTAGGGGAGCTGGGCTGATTGTATGGGCCTGGCTAACACTATTTGGCCCAGCCCGAATTTAAAGAAAAAGAGAAGAGGAAATGAGAAAATGAAATCTGAAAAAAAAAAAATAAAGTGGAGGGAAAATAATAAAAATAGGAATTATAGTCTTGGGAATAATAACCTGGGAAAGTAGAAATAATCTGTGGAGGTAATATATTGGGAAAAAATAATATATATGGTAGATTATGGAAAATAAATATATATATATTAAGGGAATAATTTTGGAAAGAGTATTATCAAGGTAATAAAATACCGGAATAATATCCGGGTATAGGAGTAAATATAGAATAGTATTTTGGCACTTGAAATAAATGGTGAATGATGACGATAATGGAAAATTAATCCGGGGGAGTGACCGAGCCGAGTTTATATTTAGTTTCCGGTATACAGTATTAGCATGGCATTTGCAAACCATCTTATGTGTGCATATTATTTGATTGACATAGGAGTTGATAACGAGCAATTTGCTGAGGAACCGGACTTGGAACTTGCTGACAATTTCATAATTGAATATCGACTAAGGTGAGGATGGATAACCCTTGTTATGTTGCCTGTAATACTTTGTGTGCTTTGTTGTTCGATTGAACTGCTGAATTGTTGATTGTTGGTTGAGTATCTGCTGTGGATATTATTGTTGCTTTTAGACTGTGATAATGATTCTGTGGATAATATGCTGAGATTGATGTTGAACTATTGACTGTGGAAATTGAGAAAAAGGAATTGGAATATGAAATTGGATTTGGAATTGATTTGAGATGTTGTTACCATTGTCATGTGGAAAGTAGTGGTACGACCCAATGGTTGGAAATTGATTTTGGGATGCTATGGTCGGTTACTTGGTTTGTTGGCTTGTTGCCTGTGGTTAGGGTATACCAAATACCCAGTGGCTCGGATATGCCGAATATCCGCAGTGGCTCGGATATGCCGAATATCCGTTTGGCTTTTTGCCTGTGGTTAGGGTATACCAAATACCCAGTGGCTCGGATATGCCGAATATCCGCAGTGGCTCAGATATGCCGAATATC